>PISX010018059.1:0-41644 GCA_004024625.1 Mellivora capensis | reverse complement strand
ACCCCTGGCCAGACTTATCAAAAAGAAAAGAGAAAGGACCCAAATAAACAAAATCATGAATGAAAGAGAAGAAATCACAACCAACACCAAAGAAATACAAACAATTATAAGAACATACTATGAGCAACTCTACGCCAACAAATTTGACAATCTGGAAGAAATGGATGCATTCCTAGAGACATAAAAACTACCACAACTGGTTTTTAGTATATATAAAGAGTTTACAACCATCACCTCAATCTAAATTTAGAACACTGAAAGATGTATTTACTGGAGGACATTATAACACATACTATAAATACCTGAAATTTAAATAACTTGAAATTTAGAAGAAATACTTGAATCATAGTTTAGGATGATCACCTAAAAACTTTGTTATGAATTACTTGGCATGTTTCAAAACAATTACAAATTACATGTAACTTGAAATTTATTCTCCTTTGAATTAATGCTAGCTAGATGGATGGACTTAAAAGAAATTGTTTTCCAACTTTAGTAACATTCAGTGCCCCTTTTGATAAGAATGGAATAGAGAAGGTAACAATAATTATAATACATTTCCTACAGGCCTACATTTTGTTTATTTTTAGGAGAAATGAATTCTTTATTATGGGATATACAAAATAATACCAAGTTCACTTTAGAACTAAGAGCATACTCTAATGATCAGAGTTTTCTACTGATTAATTAAAATGTTCACAACATATTCATATTCAAAATTCAAATGTTTCCTTTTGTAGGTTATTCTGACTTAATTTAGATATTTGCAAGTTTAAACAAGTGTAACTTAAAATTTTACTGGTAGAAAGCACAAGTTTTCCCATCCAAGTACTAACCAGGCCCGACCCTGCTTAGCTTCCGAGATCAGACGAGATCGGGCGCGTTCAGGGTGGTATGGCCGTAGACGAAAGCACAAGTTTTATACACACACACACACATAGACATATATAATACTCAACTAATCCATTTTGATTTGATCTGATATAAAAAGTAAGTAATATAAGCTTGTTGTAGATACATTTTACTTCTATGGTCCAATACAAATTTGGAGAATTACACCTATGTCACATCAATTTAACACATTAACATAAATCTTTTATGATCTCCCTCCTTCTTTTTTTGAGACATGAAATACAGGATACAAGTTTGGAGGAAGACAGAAGCTGAATTGTGCTTTCATTCAAATTGGCATTTGGTATAATTCAAAAATAATGTGAACTTGATGATGAAAATCTGAAATGTGAAATTTTTGAGATCTGAATTGTCTTTTAGTGTTTCGTTCTCATGAAATAGAATGAAATCACACATCATTCAAATCACATTTTATTGAATGAGAAGACTCATAACTCATAACTCATAATATCATTTGCATAGGGGTGTAGTGACTCATCTAATGCTTCATAAAAATTCTACTGCTGGACTGTCAAAATGATTTTATAAAACTTCTGTTGTCTAACATCTGGCTTTTCAGCAAGAATGGATTAACTAGGGCACCTGGGTGGCCCAGTGGGTTAAATCCTCCGCCTTTGGCTCAGGTGATGATATCAGGGTCCTCGGATTGAATCCTGCATTGGGCTCTCTGCTCAGCAGGGAGCCTGCTTCTCCCTCTCTCTCTGCCTGCCTCTCTGCCTACTTGTGATCTCTGTCAAATAAGTAAATAAATCTTTTTTTAAAAAAAGGAATAGAGTAACTAAAAAACTATATAGTATAAATAAATGCGTGATCTAATTCATTTTATTCAAAAATTTAGATTGAAAATATGAAAAAATTTCCCCCAAATTTGTACACAGTTGATGCTTGAACAACATGGATTTGGACTGGGCAGGCCCACCTATACATGGATTTTCTTCAATAAATATAATGGAAAATGTTTTAGAGTCTGCAATAATTTGGGAAAAAAAAAACCTGCAGATGTACTGCACAGCCTAGCATATTGAAAAATTTAAGGAAAACCTAGATATGTCATCAATGCATAAAATGTATGTAGATATTGTTTATCATTTACATAAAATATATACGAATCAATTATAAAAAGTTAAAATTTATCAAAACTTAAACACTTGTAGAAGATACATGGTATAATTTGCAGTGGAGAGAAATGTAAACAAATAAAAAGATGCACTATTAAATCATAACCACATACAATTAACTGTAGTACATACTATTCTACTCTAAGAATTTTGTAGCCACGTCCTGTTGCTATTGCAGGAGGCTGAAGTGTTTCGGTTACCTGCTTAAAACACCCTGTGATGCTAATCACCTTTTTGCGTTTAAGTAGTTTGTCTCTCCTGGAATCACACATCACAGTAAAAAGTGATCTCTCCTGGTTCTCACGTGTTTAGTGCAATACCATAAACTCTGAATAACACCACGAGCCCCACAGGAAGGGCCACTAGTGATGCCGGAAGTGCTCTCAAGAAGTAGAAAAAAGTCATGACGGTACAAGAAAACGTTGAATGACTTGATGTGTACTGTAGATTGACATCTGCAACTACAGTTATCTGCCATTTTAATTTCAAGTTAAGCATTCCAGCATAAAGACCAATGTAAAAAAGGAAACGAATTCATGAAGCTGTAGCTGGAACTACCCCAGCAGGCACAAAACCTTGGACTTTTTGCGAAATTCCTTTTTTATCTCGGATTGAAAATGCAGCTTTTACATGGAGGCCAGACTGCTATAAGAAAGGCATTATGTACAGACTGTGATTCGAGAAAAATTGAGGTCAAAAGCAAAAGATAAAGGATCTAAAGCTCAAGAATTTAATGCCAGCAAAGGATGGTTTGATAATTTAACAAAGAGATTAGGCTTAAAAAATGTCAAGATAACAGAAGAAACATCTGAGGACCAAGAGGCAGACAAGTTCCGGAACACTATTAACAAAATCATTGAGGAAAAAGGCTATCTGCCTGAACAGCTTTTTCATGCAGATGAAAATACCCTATTCTAGAAAAGAAATGCTACGAAGGACATGATAGTTAAGGAAGAGAAGTGAGCAGCAGGATTTAAGACAGGAAAGGGTAGACTAACTCCACTGTTTTGTACAAATACAGTCAGGTTTTCTGATCAGGACTGCCCATAACAGTACAGCTGCTCACCCCTGAGCCTTCAAAGAGAAAAGATGAATACCAACTGCCAGTATTTTGATTGTATAACAACAAGGCCTGGTTAACAAAAACCCTTCTTCTGGATTGGTTCCATGGAAGCTTTTTGTCCCTGAAGTCAGGAAATACCTTGCCAGTAAGGAATTACCTTTTAAAAACCTTTTGATATTAGACAATCCCTGGCCACCCAGCATCCCTGAGCTCAACACCAAAAGCGTCAAAGAGGTCTACTTGCTCGAAATATAATGTTTCTAATTCTGCCTCTAGATCAGGGGATCTCAAGGATCTTTAAGGTTCATTACACATGGTATGCTATGGAAAGGACTGTCAACATCATGGAAGAGAACCCCAACAGACAGAACATCATGAAAGTCTGGAAGGATTACATCATTGGAGAACCATTGTTGTTACAGAAAAAGCTGTGAAGGCCATCAAGCCCGAGATAATAAATCCCTGCTGGAAAAAAACTGTGTCCAGATGTTGTGCATGACTTCACAGGATTTATGACAAAGCCAATCAAAGAAATCATGAAAGAGATTGTAGATATGGGGGGGGGGGAAGCAGGGGATGAAGAATTTCAATATTTGGATCTTGGATCTTGGAGAAATTCAAGAACTCACAGAGAATTAACAGAAGACAACTTGATGGAGATGAGTGCTCTCATAAGTGCCAGACGATAAGAAAGAAGACATAGAAGAAGCAGTGTCAGAAAACAAATTGACATTAGACAGTCTAGCAGAAAGAGTTCCAGTTATTTGAGACTGCTTTTGATTCTTTCATGACATGGACCCTTTCTGACATGGGCAATGAAACTAAAGCAGATGGCAGAAGAAGGATTGGTACCATATAGAAACATTTTTAGAGAAATGAAAAAGCAAAAAGACAGAAATTACAATGTCTTTCTATAAAGTTATACCCTATGTTCCTGGCTCCCCTGCCTTCTCTTCCACCTCCCCTACCTCCTCTGCCTCTGCCACCTTGAGACAGCAAGACCAATGCTCCCTCATCTTCTCCCTCTCAGCCTACTCAATGCAAGGATGATAAGGATGAAGACCTTTATTATTAGCCACTTCTAGTTAATGAAGACTAAATAATCATCGCACCATACAGTTAAACCTACCTGGCGTTTATGTGTGTGTTTTTGTGTGACAATCTAATAACTGTACAACAAGAGCTGTGTGAGACGTTTCTGTGTCATCATCATTATCATTGCCTAAGTACTCACCCTGCAGAACACTGTGCACAAGACTTAAATACAGAAGTGGACAGCCTATTTTTACATAGGCATAAGGTGAGTGATATTTAAAACAAAACAAAAGTAATAATGTGTTCATTTTCCTGCTGTTTTATGACTTCGCTTTCAAAAAATTACATGACCATATATTAGTATTAGATCCATTTACTAGTGTATAGCCTAGGCTACAAGGAAGCTATCATATCAATTACATTAGGCCACAGTAAGGCAATCGTATTACTGCTTCTTCTTTATCAACGCATGAAATCCTTATACCCATAAATAAATATGAATTTCTTCTTCGCATTACCTTTCCATTTGTGATTTTCTGTTAGTAACACACGTCACATCTATAGTGTTTCATGTCATAAAGGCAGTACTGACATACATACAGACAGATGGCTCATCTTACAAGCTGATGACATAAACTTGTGATAATGATAAGGACACTATAGTACTTATACATGCATTTTATCTTTCTTAAGATTTTAATAACATTTTCTGGGGCGCCTGGGTGGCTCAGCTGTTAAGCATCTGCCTTCAGTCCGGTCATGATCCCAGGGTCCTGGGATCGAGCCCCACATCAGGCTCTCTGCTCGGCGGGAAGCCTGCTTCTCCCTCTCACACTCCCCTTGCTTGTGTTCCCTGTCTCACTGTATCTCTCTCTGTCTAATAAATAAATAAAATCTTTAAAAAAAAGATTTTAATAACATTTTCTTTTCTCTAGCTTACTTTCCAGCATATAAGAAAGGATGAACTGTCATTGAAAACTGTACTTTAGGGAATTCTTATAATTATTTTACTACTAAATTTTAAAGAAGAACCACAATAGAGTACTGAAAACTTCTTCCGTATAAATATATCAAACAATGGGTTTTAATAATGACTACATTAAAAATCACAAATATTTTAGAGTGGACCAAAGCACTGGGATAATAAAGACTATAAACCTTATAAGGGATCCTAGAACTTATATATTGGTGCATATAGTCCATGCGCACCTTTTTGGCAATTACTCATTCCATCTCTGTCTGAGTACCTTTAGTCTTGGGAAAATCTGCAGCCCTGAACTAGTCTAAATTTTCTTATTCTGATTAGAAACATTCTCTAGTTTATCCATGATGCCTTAAAAATATGACACAAAGAACAAAACTAAATACTCCAAATTACCTCTGCTGCCATGAATTTGTCTTAAATATCCACTGTTATAAGCACAATTTTTCTTATAAGGTACCACCAGGGAGAGGGAAATAGTTACTCTTGGTCTTAATTCTCAAACAATTGTGAAAATTTCAAAATACAAGATAATGGCTACTAAGGGTCTTATGTAAAGTGACCTTAGACAATTGACACAATAATTGTTTTCTGTTAATGGTCATGTTTATTAGAAAACAGTAATGAATACAGCTTGTGATTTCATAAACATTACTATTTAGGATGAGAATAATGTGGGATTTGATTTTAAGACATGAGTCAACTTACAGCAAAATGCTGTGTTTAGTAGACCTGATCCTCATAAAATGGTGTATGAGTAAGTGAAATTTGGCATGATGGTTCTCAGCTTTTTAACCCTAATGCATATGTGCCATTGAAACATGTTATTATTCTTTTCTTTAAAGTAATGAAAAATTGGAGAAGAAAAAATTTTAATTTTCTAAAGAGGAACATCATTTTAGGTTTATTGAACTTTTTACACAGATCTCTTTCCAATGAGTTTTGCTGCTTCAGAAATCAAAACACATTATGAAAGCAAATTCCTTAGCATGGAATAAATCTGAACTAATGATAAATTCTTTCTCTATGGCCAAATCACAGTAGAACCTCTCTGTAAAACATAAATTGGCAGTAAGCACCACGGAAGAAGGCATTTGTGGAAAAGTTTTACAGGATAGAGGAGAGTATCCTAAAAGAAGCAACACTCCAAAATTCATTTACTTCATCATTCTTAAGGCAGCAATGCAATTTTTTCTTGTTTCTGTTTAGTGTACTTTTTTATCGGCGGTGAAAAGAGGGGTTGCAGACTGTGGATGATTCATCAATGAGTATTTCTTTCATTAATAAGATGGTGTTTTGAATGGATTATTGGGTTTATCCAAAAAACTTAAGTCATCAATTCACCTTAACTACGAAGACTTCTTTGTCTTCTCCCTTTCATGAAGTGGAAATTAAAAGCTGTTAAAATTAAAAGGAATTAGGTATTTGGTAAAGTATCCGTTTTATATAAAACATGTACTTCTCCTGGCATGCATGTCTGAGAAACGAGCCTAGACCAAAAGAACTGCACAACTCAGGCAATCCAAAATACCCAGCTGCAGAATCTGAGTTAAAAGAAGGTTGTTGTTTTAAGCCTCTAATTGGTGAAGTGGTTCGTTACTCAAAAAAAGCTAATTGCTACAAGATTTAACCGTCCCTAGTTGATTTCAGATCCTGAGAATCAAAAATGCATCCGAACAGTTCAGTGCAAGGAAACCAGTAAAAATGTTAAATTCTTAAATTATGCAAATAAGAAACAAATGAGAGAAAACGTATAATATCAGAAAAACAGCAATACGGCATCTGGATTTTTAGTTTGCATTTCATTGGAGTTAGAAATAAGGGTTCACTATATATAAAACTAAAGGAGTATGACAGTGAATCTTTATAGTGAAAAAAATGAAAATAAAAAGAAACATAATAAAGCCAAGTCCTATTTTTACACTGCATCTAATTTAGGAAAATAGAACTATGATCATGGAAACCAGCAGTCATTTAAAAAAGTTTGAGACATTTTAAAGCAATAACCCAATGGAGAAAGAACAAGTTAGAATGCAATAGAGTAAGTTAGTGGAAATTATAATGAGGGAACATACACAATTTTCTTAGGAAAGAATCTGACATTAATAAGGACAAACTTGTTTTCAGTAAGAAAAAGAATAAACCATATTCTTGCATTCTGCATTCTCATCTCAAGTAGTAGTGCTATTCTAATAATGTGTCACAGAAATAGAGAAAAGGTATTCCTGAAATCAAAGCAATTATTGATAGTAATAATATAAGGAAAGCTATAATTTTTCTACCATTGGAAAATCATATGTCAGCATCTACCTCCAAGATGTTTTCAGTATTAGGCTGGCACATAATTTATGAGTTTATATGGCAATACTATTAAGCACTATGAGAAAATACTCTTAATATTTCTCGAGTGCATACATCGTGAATGCTAGTTTTATCATACACTGATTCTTTTCTAATGCTGTGTAACAATCTTAAACAGTGTCTTCAAAGAATAACAACCATTTATTTTGTTTGCAAATCTGGGTTCAGGCAGTTCTGGCTCAGGGTCCCTCAATGGATTGCAGTCAGGGAGTGGTGAGGCTTAACTCAGGGGTTCTTCACTCACATCTCTGTTATCTGACCTGGGAAGATGCCAAGAGCCGGAGTTCTGTGGGCATCTCTCTCTCCCCTTTGATGGGACCTGCCTGTGTTGTCTTTGCACATGGCACAGTGATGGCTCCCAGAGTAAGTGTCTCAAGAGATGTCAGCAGTAGCTACCTGCCCTTTCCTAATGTGGCCTTAGCAGTCAAGGCAAGTCACCCATGTTACATCCTATTGGTCAAGACAAGTATAAAGCCCCACACGGTTTGGAGGGGAGAGAACATAAGCTGCACTTCATGATGAAAGGATTGTCAAAGAATTTGGGGAAATGTTTTTAAACCACTATACATTTACATTTTCTTTATCTTCATATACTTTTCCTTTCTGGCTCCAATATGCACACCACAGAGAGACTCTAGAACAGCCCATCTGGTTGTATAGATGAAAGATCAATAGCTTCATTTAAATTTATTACTCTAATGTATACAAAACTTAAGATTTTATTTATTTGACAGAGAGCGCACATGCACAAGCAAGGGAGGGGCAGAGGGAAAGGGAGAAGCAGCCCCCCCCCCCCGACAGAGGAGCAGGGAGCCCGCTGCAGGACTCGATCCCAGGACTCTGGGATCATGACCTGAGCTGAAGGCAGACGCTTAACTGACTGAGCCACCCAGGTGCCCTGTATACAAAAGTTTTTGATTTTGTTCTTCTGTGACTACTTTAGAAAGTTACTTAACACACCTTTGGGGATCAGCTCCTTGGATATGTATGTCTATGTTTCCAGCAATATTTGTAAAAATAATTTTCGGTTTTTATTTTCCAAGTGTGTGAAATACAAGGAAGACTACCTACAAAAATATTAAGATGGAATATTTCCTTTTAAATATTAGCGATGACTAAAAGAGGCCAAGAAAATTAACATACTTCCTCCTAGTGTAAAGATCAAGGATACGATGTTTCATTCACAGGACAAAATCCTTACCTTTGTGTGCAATAAAGGCTTGTCCAGTGTGAAAATGAAAATGCAGCTATATCCTTAAGTACGTGATTATACTGACTAATTAGATAGTGATTTCAAAGCTTTGTGAAGTATTGTTTTGATGTACTTCTAATATGTTCCATTGGCATATTTTTTCTTTATTTAAAATTAAATAAATAATTCCTGATTCATCTTGTAAAAAAAATGAAAAACAGACTAAGATGTTATTTAAATATGGAGTTGTCTTCAATTTCATCTTCAGCCGGTCTTTGGGTCAGTCAGTCCAACTCTAGAAGACTATATTGGGGGAAATAGTAATACATCTTTCTTCTGTTTTGATGTATTCATGTAGTTGCTGACATAATTAAAATTTTGGAGATTTCAAGTAAACATTTTATTTTTTATTTTTTTAATTTTTTTAAATTTATTTATTTGTCAGAGAGAGGGAGGGAGAGAGAGCAAGCACAGGCAGACAGAGTGGCAGGCAGAGGCAGAGGGAGAAGCAGGCTCCCCACTAAGCAAGGAGCCTGATGTGGAACTCCATCCCAGGACGCTGGGATCATCAAGTAAATATTTTAGAAACTGAGCATTTTTCTTTAGTTCACTGCCAAGCAAATAGTTATCCCAGTGTTTCTTAATGAGAGGGCTACAAGTGCAAAGGCTGCAAATTACTAATAATCAGAATGAGAGAAAAAAGAAATGGTGAGGAACTTTTTTAGTTTCCCTGTCCAGTCTAGAACTATGTGAGCAGTTACTTAGCAACACATGACTAAGGTATTTTTAATGAGAAGTATAGCCTGAAAATTTAAAGAACTGAGTTGAGAAATTTCCTTGTACAAATACAGTGTTTTAGGGTGCCAAGGAGAGGCAGGCATGGTCAGTCATGTTCTGGGAACTTGAGTGGACTCTATCTTAGCTTCCTGAGAGAATATTACTCACCTCGCTTCTGTGCCAGGAGCTGCTGAGTGAAAACAGAAAGCTAGAACTAAACAATTCCATGTCTAGCAATCTCCCTCCCTCTGTGTGTTCCTGCAGAGAGCTTTTACTTTATTGTCTACCTGTGTTCCTTGTAAATAGTATTTATGGCTAGGGGGCATGAGGTTTCATTTGTTTCTTTGTCTTGTTTTTAATCTTTATAAGGGGTAGATTTACAACATTCAATTAATTTGATAGAAAAGTCTGAACTAACTTCAAAATTTCCAATTTTGTAGGTAACAGAAAGTGGTGATCTACATGGTATTATCATCCCTTACCTAACCTATCTCCAAATTCTGCCCAGTTTTCAATGTGACTTTTCCTACAAAAGGAAATCCCGGAGAAAGTCCACCTTGATGGTAAGAAAAAGAGGTGATTTGTGGTAGAAATACCTAAAGCAAAGAACAGCCATGCTTAGATATGCCCTGAAAATTTTTTTTGTAAGATTCCTGGTCATGTCAGAGAGGCCTAATATTGAAAGAGACTAGAGATATCATTCACATATACGTACGTACATACATACACACACACATACATGGACTGGAAAGAGTGATGATTTGCCTGGCTTCCTCACTTTGCACCTCAGTTTTGCACACAGCTACTAGTATGCCTCAGCAACTCACAGACTTATAAACACACACAGCTAAGACAACACAGGTACTCAACTACAATATCCACTTAATAAAATGCAGGCTAGTGGAGGTAATCTTTGCTGATAAGGACAAAGACTTAAATAGATGAAAACATGTAAGCCATATTCTTGATGGGATATTCAGTGTGAAAAGCATGTAAATTCTCCCCATACTGATCCATGAAGACATAACGGAATTCTTATCAAAACCTTATGGTACTTTTCAGAGAAACTAACAAGTCATTCTTAAATCCATATGAAATAGAAAAGGTCCAAAATTAACTAAAATATATTTAATATAAAGAAAAATGATAAAAGACATCATTCCAGATAATAAGTTTGTTATAGTGTTATAATAATCAAAAGGCCATAGACTTATGAAAAAGAAATTTAGAAATAGAACCATGACAATAGGAAAACTGAATATGACAAATATGACTTCCCGACCAGCAGAGAAGCATGAATCTTTATTTCAATAACTGGCCAGCATATGAAAAAAAAATTAGTTCATTACCTCAAACCATCCATAAATAGATTAAAAAATGTGAAAGTAAAATTATATAAAAGCAGAGTTTTAGGGCACCTGGGTGTCTCAGTCAGTTAAACTAAATGCTCATAATGGTTGGAGTGCCTGGGTGGCAGGGTTAAGTGTCTGACATCAGCTCAGGTCATGATCTCATCAGGATCATGACACGGAGCCCTACATGGGGCTCCAAGCTTAGTGGGGAGTCTGCTTGAGATTCTCTTTCTCTCTCTCTTAAAAAAAAAAAAAAGTGTTGGGACGCCTGGGTGGCTCAGTTGGTTGGGCGGCTGGCTTCAGCTCAGGTCATGATCCCAGCATCCTGGGATCGAGTCCTACATCAGGCTCCTTGCTCGGCAGGGAGCCTGCTTCTCCCTCTGCCTCTGCCTGCCACTCTGCCTGTGCTCGTTCCCTCTCTCTCCCTCTCTCTCTGACAAAGAAATAAATTTAAAAAAAAAGTGTTTAAAAGTTTTCAAAGGAAAGCCAAATGCAATTAAAACCCTAATGGTAAGATAAAAATTGTATCCAAGAACTAAAACAAAAAACAAAAAACAAAAACCCAGAAATTACCTCTATCAAATTACTGAGTAGCCAATAAATCTATGAAGATACTCACCTGCCATATAATTAGGGTAATACAAAATAGTAAAGTAATTTTATTTTGCAGTCGGCATATTTGATGGGCTGGCTGGGAAACCGGGGCTCCAAAATGGCGGATCTTCTCGCCAACCCTCTCCAAGATGGCAGACTTTCCCGCCATCCTTACTGCGGCCTCCACGTCACCGCCAGGAAACTGAAACTTTCCACCCAGGAACTTCCTAATTGGGAACTGCCCATCACAGATTTCCCCCGCCCCATGCCTTCCAATCACCACATACCTTGTCATTGGACTCGAGCCCATGCCTCATTCTGGTCTGATACACTTTCCGGACCCCATATCCTCCGATCACCACATACTTTATATGGGCCCAAGGCTATGCCCTATCTCACCCGATAAAAGGACCTCGCCAACTCGCTCCCAGCGCAACTTCCCTGACTCACTCCCTCTCTCTCTCTCTTTCTGTGAGTCGTGGAACCTTGCCTGAGGGTGCTTGCAATAAAGTTCATCTCTCCAATCCATTTGCTTCGTAGCCTTTCTTACTATTGCTGGCGGGACCAACTTAACAATATTGAGGCAAAAATTACTATTTTTTGCAAACTATTTTGTTCTGTTTACTATTTTGTTACTAATATTTTGTTTACTATTGTTAGTGAGAATAAGTAAAAACAGACACAAAACTACTTTTACTTATTTATTTATTTTAGAGGGGTGCCGGGTGGGGTGGGGCAGAGGGAGAGAGAAACTCAAGCAGACTCCATGCTGAGTGCAGAACCAAACAGGGGCTTGGTCTAGAGAATTTATTTCTTTATTTGAGAAAGAGAGCATGAGCAGGGGAGAGGGGCAGACGGAGAAGGAAAAGAAGACATCCCACTGAGCAGGGAGCCTGATGTGGGGCTCAATCCCAGGACCCCAAGATCATGACCTGAGCTGAAGTCAGACACTGAACCAAGTGAGCCACCCAGGCGCCCCAACCATTATGAGCATTTAGCACGTCTACTAGTGTTGCTACAGATCGCTGGAATGCAGAATTTCTGATTGAGTAAGTCTGAGAGGAGTTCAACAATATACATTTCTAACAAATTCCTTGATAATTGATACTGCTGATCTGGCACCACACTCAGAAACACTGGTGTAGGCTATAGGTGACATTGTTAGAAGTCTCTCCAAGAATGAGTTTAACAGAGAATATATGAGTATTGCTTTGTGAATTAATGAACACTTTTTTTTTTAAAGTAATCTCTATGCCTGATGAGGGGATTAAACTCATGACCTTGAGATCAAGAATTGCATACTCCACCAACTGAGCCAGCGCGGTGCCCCCGAAAACTTTTTTTTTTTTTTAACTGTCAAAATACTGTCAAAAACTAACTTAAATAAGGGTAAAAATGTATGTGGCCATTGCCTTAAATATTGTATATTTTGGATATTAGAAACAGAATTCATTTATATTGAGCAGCACTGATATGTACAAATTATAACAACTGCTTAATTCTTGATATGAAATATCACTAAACTGGGTTTTATGAATTTAATGTCATCATGATAATTTATCCAAAAGGTATTCTGAAATACAGGGTAGCATATATGTATATACATATATATCCATACATTTATACACACACACACACACATATGTAGAAATATATACTCACCTTCATTGGTATTTTTTAGGAAACAAACAGCAAATGGTTATTTGATAAGCAATTTAAACAAGTCCTTTGAATTAAGATCCAAATTTCAGTATCACATCAGTTTCACATACTAAAAGTATTTTAGGATTACTTGCATTTAACTTGATAACTCTCTGGACTATCTGTGTCTTCGGGAATTAAATATGAATTAGAATTACTCTATGGCTTTCCACCAAAACCCATTAAGGGAAATGTAGCCCAGAGAGATTCTCTTACATCTGACATTGCTTAACGTGCTTACAGTATTAAATGTAAGGATTAACTTGTTATAAAGAAGTCATTTGTGTGGATTTTTCTTTTCTTGATATTATTTTCATACCTAAAACTCTTTATAATGAGGTTAAATGGGATTTATACATCTACTGATTCCTTTTAATTCTAAGAGTTTTAATTGGGATTTCAAAGTGATTTTTTAAAGCGCTTTTTTTTTTAAAGATTTTATTTATTTATTTGACAGAGATCACAAGAGGGCAGAGAGGCAGACAGAGAGAGAGGAGGAAGCAGGCTCCTCGCTGAGCAGAGAGCCCGATGCGGGGCTCGATTCCAGGACCCTGAGATCGTGACCTGAGCCGAAGGCAGAGGCTTAACCCCCTGAGCCACCCAGGCACCCCTTTAAAGCGCTTCTTAACTTCACAAACTTTTTTTTTTTCCTCTAAAAATTTAGGTTACTAAGTCACTATCACTTTCTGGCTGTCCTTCACATTTACATATTTTTAGTGTATCAGAGAGGTAGTAATGGACTGCAGAGCATGAATCTGGCACCTTGGCAAGACTTGACAAAGCATTAAAATTACCTGTAGGAACTTTTTAAAAATACAGATTTCCAGGGGCGCCTGAATGGCTCAATGGGTTAAAGCCTCTGCCTTCGTGGGGCGCCTGGGAGGCACAGTGGGTTAAAGTGGGTCCTGGGATCAAGCCCCGCATTGGCCTGTCTGCTCAGCAGGAAGCCTGCTTCCCTCTCTCTCTCTGCCTGCCTCTCTGCCTACTTGTGATCTCTGTCTGTCAAATAAATAAATAAATAAATAAATCTTAAAAAAAAAAAGAAAGAAAGAAAAGCCTCTGCCTTCGGCTCAGGTCATGATCCCAGGGTCCTAGGATTGAGCCCCACATCGGGCTCTCTGCTCAGCGAGGAGCCTGCTTCCTCCTCTCTCTCTGCCTGTCTCTATGCTTACTTGTGATCTCTGTCTGTCAAATAAATAAATAAAATCTTTAAAAAACAAATACAGATTTCCAGATCGCATGCATATTTCCTAACAGATCTTATTTGTGTGTCTAAGGAAGGACTCAGAAGTGCAATTTTTATTCCAGTGTTGTCTGGAATTGATCTACCTATAGGGGAACCACAGAGAAGGTAGGGGATCTTGGGATCATGATGAACGTTTTCAAGGAGACCCTGAACTACACCAAGGGCTCACGCTACCATATTCCAATTGCTGAGGCCATGTAGATCTCTTAATTTTGCTGATCCTGAGTCCCAAGGAAGGCCCAGCCATTTTAGAAAAAAAATGTCTGAGAAGCAAGCCAGACTTGAAAATATATAACTTCAAGGATAACACCATCTGAATTAATAAAAAGTAGTCTTGCTTCTCTATGTTCCAGCTCAGTTTCTCTTCCAGTCAAAGGGTTAAATATGCCTTCTTCCTTTGCCAAAGGCAATACAAGTGCACGAACTTCTGTTACCAAAACCTTGTGTTCCTCATGCTTATAATCTCTTGACAGCCACACTACCACCACTGCCTTTTCAGGTTTCTTAGGACACGGCCATTATTGTGCTCCCCTCATAAACTCTAGCTGCTTTGATGAGTTTATGTTTCAGCGTTTCAGGACAAAAAAATGTAGAAAGATGCAAGACGGACTACATAGTTCAACAAATAGACTCTTTTCTGGCTTCTTTTTTAAAAAGTAAGCTCAGAGCCAGTCAAACGTATGAGCGCACCTGTGTGGGGCTTTCCTAATGCCCTGTCTATTCCTTGTATTAGGTCATCATTTTAAAATGATCTGGGGGTCTGTTTGTACTCTACACTAGAAAAAGACTTCTTAAAAGTATCGGCAATCATCAACATGAAAAACATCAATGGCAGCAGTGTCATAAGACTATTAGGTAATATTTGTTGAATGCTGACTGTTTTATTTAGCAAACATGGTTATACCACACACTATGGGCGCTTTAAAAACAGGCTGTCATTTCGACCCACAGAGCAATCTTTCAGATGAGATAGATACTATGCTGTTTTACATGGGTTCGGTTATTTCTCTCAGCGACTAACTAAAATAGGGGGTCGTATTATACCCATTTTACAGATGTAGAAAAGGAAGCTTCTATTAACGGTTTTAGAATACCTTCACTTCTGCTCTGTGCTAATTTTGTACATATACAATGCTAGAGATCATAACACAAATGAGTCATCGAGCCTTACTGGTCCTGGCACTGTACAAGATCCTGACAATCTCAAGTCCAAATGTTTGTTGGGAGAAGATTTAGTGTGTTAGGGGTGAAGGAATTGGACTGTTGAGCAACAATTTGGCAGGTATATACCAGCGCTACCCTTTTCTCTGCCTTGAAAATAATTTATTCTCCCTTTTAACCAGGGTGTTGTCCTTTGATCTAGGGAGGGAGCCTGAGGGAAAAGACACCAGGGTGGCTGAATTCAGAGCTCTCAGTGGCTGTGTTTAGGTAAACAAACACGAGAAAGACACACCACCAACCAGGAAAACAGCCCCAGAGAAACATGTATTCTGAGGACTATTTGATCTATTTTGGATTCATTAATATGAATATCTTGGATCTTCCTCCCTAGATCTGAGATATGACAAAGCCCAGAGCTCTCCATCTGCAAGGCGTTTCTTCACCCACAATGAGTTTGCTATTGTTCTCTGATGTCGCTGATATTTCGAAATGAGTATTAGTTAGATTAATTATCTTCATACTTTGAGATCTTATTGTTCAGTTCTGAGAACCTTTGTCTAAAAGCTTGAAAATAAGTAAACAATGGTTCTACAATTCCTGTGCTAGAAATGAGGCGAGAGCCTAAAGAAACTAGGCTAATCTTTGTTCTTGAATCGTTTGCTCTTTCTCTCTTCCCCCATCCCCTTTTCATGTTGTTCAAGACTTCCACAGATCTTATTCCCTAATGCTTTTAGAAGGTTAAACTTTTTTTTTTTTAAAGCAGAATTAGAGAACAACATTGCAGCCGTCCCCATGTGGCATTTTCACTCTTTCAAGATAAATGATGGAAATACACACATGACTGTATATGAATGAACTATTTCTACGGTTTAGTAGAGAGTATAAAAGTAAACAGTTAAAATTCCTCTTAATAACTGTATTTCAGCATTCTTTCCTACACAGGGGACCAATTTTAAAAGTGACTACTAATTCTACTATCCCTGTCACCCGTGCGCAGAGCACTAGCACGTGTCAAATATAGGAATCACCCTTCCTCACCTTCCAGTGTATTATTCATAATTTAAGTCATTTTATTCAACTTAAGCTCTGCAGTGAAAGGAGCAGGAGAAGGAAATGAAGTTATTCAGATTGCCGAGGCCTATGGAAGTAAACATTTAGTAATGGTTTTCAGTGATTTTCAAGCACAGAGATGGTGATCTCCATCTGCCCTGAGGCTGAAAAAGAGAAGACCCTTAAACCACAGCCTAAGAGGACTGTGTTAGACATATTTAATATATAATAATCATAGCAGGCCAGAGCAAAAAGTGCTGTAAAATCAAATGGTACAATCCCCACTCTTTCAGAGAGGAGAAAACTCAAGGCCACAGCAGGAGAGTCTGTGTGGAAGGTTATATTTGTTAGGTAGAGGCCTGGAACCTGCGGATTTTGCTCCAAGGTCTCTGCCTCTGAAAGCACCTAGAGGTGGGCCTAGATTACCAGAAGATAGGCTTTCCTTCTCAGAGTGACAAGATTCTACCAAAACCCCAAGGGATGAGTCATCATTTTCATTTTTGCACTGATCACCACAGAACACTTTAAATTATTTTCACATGATGCTGGTAAAAGAAAAGAGAGAACATTTTTTTTTCTTTCTCTTTACCATTTTTCTCTTTGGGTATGAAAATTTGTTTGGGTGATTCAATCGTCCAGCAAATGTATCTTGATCATGTGTCAGATGTTATGCTCAGGAGAAAAATATAGTGGGTTTTCCCAAAGAAATGTATAGTTCAATGCAATGATTCCCAAAAAATGATATGCAGAAAGGTGCATGCTGATTTATGAAAAAGTTTTAAGCAGTCTGGGGAGACAATGTTGTAAATGTTTATAAAACAAAATTCCTGGGACTATCTGGCTGGCTAGTAGACTGACTAGTAGAACATGTGACTCTTGATCTCAAGATTATAAACTGGAGGCCCATGTTGGGTGTAGACATCACTTAAAAATAAAATCTTAAAAAAAACAAGCAAATAAAAACTTTTTTTTAAAAAAGCCAAATTCTCTCTCTCTCCCTTTTTAAAAAATATTGTCATTCCCACCTTTTTGGTGTTAAAATACTTTTCATTTCACTTACAAAATGATATTAGGAGTAGAATTGATATTGGAATTTTTTTATTGCTTCATTTATTAAAGAAACAATAATGTTCCATGAAATTAAAAGACCTGGCCTAATTACACCAATCAGCAATTTTAATACTGAGAAAGATGCAGTGATAAATGTGTGGGCGTCGTGGAAGAGCACAGGAACACTGTATTTAGTATCAGATTTAGCCATATTTGACAGAAAACCAACATGCTACTACGTAAGATAAAATAGATGTCTTACGTTAAGGAGCCTAGAATTAGGCAGGACAGGGCTGATGGGATGATTCCTATGTCTTTCTAGCTCACTGCTCTATTACCTTAGAAAATGGTTCAAAAGAGCTATTGGACTCAAACCAGTTCATGCAAAGGTCTCGAGACAGAGAAACAAAGCAAGTAACCTTCTCATCTTTTACTACAAACTTACAGAAGATACTTCTCTCAGACATACCACTCAGTAGATTTCTTGTATCTCATGGGCCAGAACTATGTCATTTCCTGACTGCTAGATACAAGAGAGTTTGGGGAATGGGTCGTTTTTACCCGGGATCACTTTTGCCACAACCAAGGCTGGGGTCTGTTGGATCTCAGCAAAAAGCAGTTAAGAAGATCTTCTCAGTTATTTCAATTTTAAGTACAGTAGTTGGAATAGAGAAAGGAAAAAGAAACGGATTAGGGATGACAACAGTTAGCAAAGAACATATATATATATTATTATTTTCAAACACTATGTGGTAACCTGGTTTTAGGAATAATCTTCTTTGTGTGTTTCTTCAGGGAAAAAAAAATCTGATTTTTCAGGGCCCTGAGTGGCTCAGTGGGTTAAGCCTCTGCCTTCAGCTCAGATCATGATCTCAGGATCCTGGGATGGAGGCCCACATCGGCTCTCTGCTCAGAGGGATGTCTGCTTCTCCTTCTCGCTCTCCCTTTGTGCTCACTCTCTCCCTCACTCTCTCTCTCTCTCAAATAAATAAAAATATTTTTTTAAAAATGATTTTTCCCAGTAAAGATGACTAGCAGGCACTTGATATTTCGTACATAGAAGAGGCTTAAAAATCCAGTTCTGTGTGGTTTTGACTGAAATAAATGTTAGCTTTGGTAGAATTAATAGCTGCTTCTTCCTATTGATGCCTCTTAAATACAAATAAACTGTTAGAATGACATCAGTTAATGGTAACTTGTCTAAAGATTATTCTATTTTTGCAAAATGTAAGTATAGTTCAATCTTCGCCTTTGTAATTAAAGAGCAAAGTTTTAGTACACCCCTTTCTTGTTAATAATTAAATTCGGTATTTTAGTTAAAAAAGAATGAACTCTACTTCTTTTATTAAGTGTATGGTATATAGATAGAAATTAGAGCTATTTTATTTCACCAACTCATTTTCTGTTAGAAGTAATGTTTTAAACTTGAAATTTCATTGATCTCAGCAAATTTTTTCCATCTTTGTTTTGCTTTGTTTTCCTTAATTGGTTTTATTTATTTATATTTTTTTCTTAAAGATTTTATTTATTTTTTTGTCAGAGAGAGAGAGAGCACAAGCAGGGGGAGTGCCAGGCAGAGTAGGCAGAGGAAGAAACAGGCTCCCTGCTGATCCAGGAGCCCGATGTGGGACTCCATTCCAGAACCTTGAGATCATGACGTGAGCCAGAGGCAGCCACTTAACCAACTGAGCCACCCAGTGTCCCTGTTTTATTGGTTTTGAATCACAACCCTATTTAATCACTTCCAGATCACCTAAATTCATTCATGTGGGATCTCCATATTAAAGTAGC
Organism: Mellivora capensis; assembly: GCA_004024625.1. NCBI lineage: Eukaryota > Metazoa > Chordata > Mammalia > Carnivora > Mustelidae > Mellivora > Mellivora capensis. The sequence continues at coordinate 22,259 of PISX010018059.1, read as the reverse complement.
TTTATATAGATGTTTATGTTCATTATAGCAATAACTGTATACATTTTATTTAGTTCTTTCTTTTGCAATTCAAGATAAGTGTTTATGGGCCAGTATCATCATTGTATGGTGTGTGTGTGTGTGTGTGTGAGAGAGAGAGAGAGAGAGAGTCAGGGAGGGAGTTCCCCATTTTTTTTTTTTTTTTAAGATTTTATTTATTTATTTGAGAGAGAGGCAGTGAGAGAGCATGAGTGAGGAGACGGTCAGAGGGAGAAGCAGACTCCCCATGGAGCTGGGAGCCCGATGCGGGACTCGATCCCAGGACTCCGGGATCATGACCTGAGCCGAAGGCAGTCGTCCAACCAACTGAGCCACCCAGGCGTCCCTCCCCATTTATTTTTTGATCCACAGTCCCAATATAGCAAATTGACAATACTGTGTGGTAAGCCTCCAAAGTCCAACTGTGATCTCATTTGGTGAGCCATCCAAATTACTCAAAAGGACGAAAACAACAGAAAAGAATGAATCATTTTAAAGTAAACTCTGCCTTTCTGTTTTTAGAAAGTGGCGCACCTTGTCTTTCCTGCCTGGAAAACAACTTGGGAGTTTGTAATTCAGATCTGTATTTTGGTTTTCCCACTGAACCTAAAAGCTGAGAAATTAATATCACATGGAAAATCAATCTTACAGTAAAGTTCAAGTAACGCATTCATTAAGAAGTGAATAAACCGAGTTTCTTACCATGGAATTTCGGGGAGAAGAAAACAGATCAAAATGCAAAGTTTATGACAAGTTCCCTAAATGACTGTATATTCTCTTTAAAGATGATCTTTCCATAACTGCATTATCTGGCAAAATGTTTGCCTTTGAAAATATGAGCTTTTGGAATAATAGCTTACAACAAATGAAAAAAAAAAAGCTGTAAAAAGACTTACAGTGAAAAGTCTTCCATTTATACCAGTCCCACTCCTATCCTTAAGGGCTCTTAATTAATTTCTTATATAAAATTCTTCTTGTATAAAAGTCTTCTTCAGCCTTCCTGAGTTTCTTTAAGCATATATGAAGAACAAACATATATTCTTATCTTTTTTACACAAAATGCACTATGCATATTTGTTTTAAACATTGATTTTTTTTTTCTCTTAACAATATATGGAGTTTTTCAGTATCAGTCTGTTTATGGACTCTTTTTAAAACAGGTATAGGGGTGCCTGGGCGGCTCAGTGGGTTAAAGCCTCTGCCTTCAGCTCGGGTCATGATTTCAGGGTCCTGGGATCGAGCCCCGCATCAGGGTCTCTGCTCAGCAGGGAGCCTGCGTCCTCCTCTCTCTCTGCCTACTTGTGATCTGTCTGTCAAATAAATAAATAAAATCTTAAAACACACACACACACACACACAAACAGGTATAATTGGGGCACCTGGCTGGCTCAGTCAGTTAAGCAGCTGCCTTCGGCTTAGGTCATGATCCCAGGGTCCTGGGATCCAGCCCCACATGGAGCTCCCTGCTCAGCGGAGGGTCTGCTTCTCCCTCTCCCTCTGCCTGCTGCTCAACTTGTGCTCTCTCTGTCAAATAAATAAATAAAAATCTTTCAATAAATAAATAAACAAAACTGACATATAATACAGAGGTTTGCAGAAGTAAATATTTTGCTTTTAAAAAGTCAGTGTTAATTTTGGGGAACTTTTTTGGAAACTTTTTTTTATAACTTTACTCAGCTTACATAGCTTCCTAACCACATAATGGCATGGTTTTGTGTGTATTAGATTAATTGGCATATTGCTCTAATTTATATACTAGAAATGAATTTTAAATACATCTACCTTATATTCTTACAAACTCTTATGAAAAGAGTATACATTGTAGATAGTATTTTATCAAAATAAGACTATTACCTCTTCTTATAATACCAGAAAATTCTGTTTGTAAAAAAAAATTCCCCAGTATTTACTTATCTATGCTTCAATCTCAAGTAGCTTTGATTGGCTGCAAAATGGCCTTCCAAAATCTGTTATTCACATTGATTTATAAACTTTTAAGGAGCTCAGTTTTTTTTAAATTTTTTAAAATTTATTTATTTGTCAGAGAGAGAGGGAGAGAGAGAAAGCGAGCACAGGCAGAGTGGCAGGCAGAGGTAGAGGGAGAAGCAGGCTCCCTGCCGAGCAAGGAGCCCGATGTGGGACTCGATCCCAGGACGCTGGGATCATGACCTGAGCCGAAGGCAGCCGCTTAACCAACTGAGCCACCCAGGTGTCCCAAGGAGCTCAGTTTTATCTAAAGGTAAACTTCTAGTGATTCTTAGATACTGGCTTCTACAGGCTATTATCACTTAAGTGCAAATGAAAGATTGGGATGGGGGAGGGAGCAAGGAAGAGACGAGTTGTAAATATAAATAATCAGGCATACACTGTCCACATAAAGGGGGACTCACTTACTCTCTCTACTCTCATATTACAGTCTCAGATTTTCTAGCAGACACTTATGACTACAGCACTGAAACCAAATTCTCTTGTGTATAATTAAATTCTACCTTCTTTAAATGCCTCTTGTTTCATGGGACTTGACCTGGTCAATGAGGTTAGGCTTTCATTCGAGAAGCAAATCTATATTAAAACCATCCAGCAGGCTGGTCAATTCATGGAAGTCATCTTGCTTTTTTGAGGAAAACAAACCCCAAAACTTGAAAAATAAGAACAACCCAATATGGGCTGCATTCCTAAAGCAATGAGTGAACTGAATTATAGGACTCACTTTTGGGGGAGGAAATCCAGAACACCATCACCCAATATTGAATATAAAAGTACAGTGAAGACTATTTGACAAAAAGTGTCTATTCTTGCATTGAGTTTTCACAAAGATGTAAGGAAAATTCCCTACAGAACATTTCATCTCAGAGCATTACATAAATAATTGGCATATGTAACTCATAACATCTATTCAAAATATGTTGTGGTCTTAGCTGTGAGCTAATTGCAATCTCCTATTATAGGCCAATTTACTGCTCATATGTTCCTTGTGAACTTTTACTTATTACCACCTTTTGCTGCTAAGAGTAGATGTAAACTAGTGTTGCAGTTCACTGGGCATTGCCATTAGCAATCAATATAAGGTTGCTTTAATTCCACTTTGCCTCATTTTATTTTTCCTTTTTTCCCCAGACACCCCCTCCTTTTTTTTTTTAAAGATTTTATTTATTTATTTATTTATTTATTTATTTATTTATTTATCAGAGAGAGAGCATGCATGTGCACAAGCAGGAGGAACAGCAAAAAGAGGGAGAAGCAGGCTCCCTGCTGAGCAAGGAGCCCAATGTGGGGACTCAATTTTTGGACTCTGAGATCCTGACATGAACTGAAGGCAGATGCTTATTAACCAACTGAGCCACCCAGGGGTCTCCTGGATCCACCTTATTCTACCTCCTATATGGGCATTTTCTTTGATATCTTTGCTATATGTTAACAATTATCAAATTATTGGAAAATACTTAATAATTTTTATGATTTTCTTAAACTTATGTTAAAGGGTTTTCTATCTTACTCACTCTTTAACACTCATTATGAGATAGGTTTATGATGCTGTTCAGTATTTCATTTTTTACTTTATTATAGTGTTGTATTCCATGATATTACACATCTACTATATTTTACTTTTCCATCTCCCCAGTCATTTCTTCTAGATACTTTGAACTCTGACAACCACAAATGTTGCCTTAATCACCTTACTGTAAATCTCCATATGAAACCATGTGAGAATTTTCCCATCATTTTGAGAACATGTTAGCTCCCAATGTGTTTGCCATATATATTTCAGAATTGCGGTGGACTAATGAGGGCAACATATGCTTCATTCCTTCACTTTTGTGAAGCGGAGCACTTGGTATGGCTGTCCCTGTTCCATGATGATATATTGGCAGTGCGGGAGGTCCATGGTCTTTTATGTCTCTTAATCAAGAAGAGACATATACGGACCTGATGTAGAGACTACCACACAGTGTCCAGAGGTCCTAGACTCTGAGCTTGGTGCCCATAACTTTGTAAGATTTCTGGACTGAGTGCAGTTTGCTGGTGGAAGGGAGAGTGTGCTAAATGACCTGAAGGGCAAACCGTGGTTACCATTAATACTTCTCATGAGGCATTTCTGGCTCTCTACCTTTTGGGCAAATGAAAGCATGGGACAATGTGACAGAGGTGACATATGTCAATTTCGGTCCAACCATTGAAATGTTGATGTAATACTCCCCCCAAAACACTCATCCTATCTATCACATTGACCAGCAATATCCCAGATGGTATTTCTCTGTCAGTGTGTGTCCAGACATGAAGACAACACTGAGAAAAGTCTCCATAAGATCCATAATGGACATGTGATGTGAGAATAAATCAGTGTTGGTTTAAGAAACTCAGATTTTGAGAGTGTTTATTAACAGAGGACAACCTAGTCTATAAGTGCAGAGGATAACCTAGTCTATTTACTGAGGGGTATAAACTGAAAGCATTGGATCCCTGGGTATCCACACATAATTTTGCAAAATACTTCCAAGTGTCTTCCATAAATCCTTGCTAACATTCAGTATTATCACTTCTCTAAAAAGTTTACCATTCTTCAACATGTAAGGTGTAATGATTTTCTGCACTAATAAGTTGTGATTCCTAAACACCTAAAAGTTCCACATTGCCATTGTGAATGTATCTTTGTTATTATTATAATCTCACTTATATTGTTGCTAATATAGAAGTAATGAATTTTTAAAAGTTGTTTTGGTATTGGTCATTTCTGGGTATGCTTATTAAATACATATGGGAAGGTATTTGGGTGTCTGTAAATATACAATAATAATGACAGTATTATTTCCCCCTTCTAATCCATAAACCAACTGTTCTCTTGTAATATAAACAAGAAATTATAATACCATACTAAGTATTAACATAGTTGTTCAGTTCCTCAATATAATAAGAATGACTCTAAAGTTTCTTCATGTAATGTAATGTTTTCTAGAAGTTAAGGCAGTTGCCTTATATTCCAATCCTCCTAATATGTTTTTAAACATAAATGGATTTTGAAGTTTATCAACTGTCCTTTTTCCTTCATTTAGTCTATTAATGTGATAAATTACATCAAAACATTAAAAAATAATGTTATAAGAAATATTTCTGCTAATGGGAAAAACCCCACTTGGAAATACTGCATTGTTTTAATATACTATTGGATTCAGTTACTAAATGTATTACTTAGGATTTCCATACTTATATTCACAAATGAAAAATTTTAAATATTTTTTTAAAGATTTTTAAAATTTATTTCAGAAAGAGAGAGCAAGTGAGAGAGAGCATGGGTGGCGGGGAGGAGGGAGAGGGACAAGCAGACTCCTCACTGAGCTGGGAGTCCAATGAAGGGCTCAATCCCAGGACCCTGAGATCATGACCTGAACTGAAGGCAAACGCTTAACCAAATGAGTCACCCAGGAGCCCTTAAAATCTTTTTTGAAAGTCTTCTTTATAGTGTTGGAATCAGAATTAAACTAGATTTATAAAATGTGTTACATCAACTTCCTTTCATGAATATGTTAGAGATTATCTTTCCAATAAGTGTTTAATAAAACACCTGTAAAATTATTTACATTACAGATTACTGAATGCCTAAGAGGTTTTGTTTATTGTGAATTTTCTGTTTTGACAAAATTTTATAAAATTGTAAATTTTACTCTGAGTATCTATTTAGTTATGTTTCACAGTTGGGATATAGTGTTTTCTTGGTCATTTTTAGTCAGTATTTTAAAATTTATAATTTTTTTATAGCTTCCTCTTTAACAAAAAAGCTAAGCTTCTCAGAAGCACTTTATTTCTATATGGACTTTAAAACTACCTGTTTATTTCACAAATACTTTTTGAATGTTCATTATGTTGTAGTTTTAGAGTACTCAGTGCACAAAGCAAACAAATAAATCCCAGTCTTTGTGACGCATTCGTGTGGAGAAGACAGAAAAGAATAATAAATATCATATTAAGTAAATTATACAGTGTGTTACAAGGTGATAAGTACTATGGAGAAATTCAGAATTAAGAGAGGGAGATCGAAAATCAAAGATGGGGAGTTTGCAGTTTTAGGGAAAGTAGCACAAGTTTACCCCTATTGAAGAAAAAACATCTGAGCAGATTCTGTTTCAAGGGGTGGAAGAGAAAGGAGGCCAGTGGGATGGGAGTCAAGTGAGCAACAGAGAAAGCCCCTTTTACTCTCTGAGGTGTAGCTGAAATCAAGTGACAAGAGAAAGTAAGGACGTACTGAGGGGGCATGCCTTTAGGAAAACTATAAAGGTTATTATGGGCAATAGAAGGAGTCAACTCAGGATTGCCTTTCTGGACAAGGCCAAGGACCCAGTCTGTGTTGGAGTCCATGGACTTCTACACAATCACTCCCACGTGTGTGGCATTTTCTCAAAACATCCAGTGGGTCAAAAAGCCTACAACTGGATTAATCAAAAACTGGAATTTTTCCCGATGACTGAGGCTAAGGGATAAAGAAGCAATGGTGTTGGGAGTTGACAGGAGATTCGGTGGAGTGTTTGAATTCAGTTTCATAAATATACGGACCTTTGTGTCAGGAAGCAGGTATTTAGATAATAGAGAGGTCTCAGGACCTCATCAAAATATGATGCAGATAAATGCCGGTAGGCACAGACAAGGTTTTTATTCCTACCAGAGGAGGAAGCCTTTTTCCCTATACTTGGGGTGGAGGAGGACTGTAATGGTAAGGATGACAGCAAATAATTTGCTAGAAAAGAACAAAGTCTCTCTTCTCCAAAGAGAAGAGACTGACCATCTTCTAATTAATGACTGGTATTCCTAATCTTCAAGGGAGGGCAAACAGTTCTTTTGATTGTTGTTAAGGAAAGAGTCTAATAAGGTTTTTCTAATGAACCATTCAATCTCATCATTATAGAACAGAATCAGAATGAGCTCTTAAATCTTCATAGTCTCAGTAAGTAGAGAGGTAGAAACCAGAAAAGTTGTGGATTGAGGTGTGGAAGAGAAGAAAGGACACCAGATCTAGAAAATACGAAGTGTTGCTTTCTTCTGAGAGCAGCACTGTAGGTGGAGGCAGAAACTAAGCCCCAGAGCTGTGTTGGATCAGATGACTGACCTCAGGTGTGCTAACAGGTCTCTAAGCCAGGTGTTCTATTACATATGTGGGAATATTGCTCTATTATCTGCCTGCTTGCTGAGTGAACAGCCATCACGTGAGTGTTTCAAAATCTTGTGTTCATTTTGAGATTTCACATGCCATGTTGTAACCACAATAGTGCACTTACCTCAAATCTTTTAGGACACTAATTCACTCTAGAAGACTATTAGATACCATTAGTTCCCATTCCTCTCATATTTTGATTGAAAAGATCACAAAATATCATTCAGTTTTAAGGACTTTACCTAATTTTTAGAATAGCAGATTAAAATGCACTAAAGTTTAAAAAGATAAAGCAACTAACTTGGGGAAATATACAAATTTCTTTGTATATTTAATACAAAGAAATGTACCTCTCTGATAATGTGCCCACATGGTTCTTTTTCCTTACTATATCATACTAAAATGTACTAAGTATTAGATTATGGAAATAAAAGTACACATTCAAATTAAAGTCATTAGATACAACTGTCTCAGAAACAAACATTAATAGGCATATTTTCTTTTAGATAATTTATTAATCTTGAACTGCGGATCAGTTAATTATTTGTAACTGTTACAGCAAAATTCCACTTCCAAATCACTGAGCTACTGTAGTTAAGCTTAACATACAGACTCCTAACTTAAGGGAGTACTCTTAGTCAGAGTCTTACGGTACAAATTAATGTCAAACAGATCAGGTATAAACGCCAGCCCCCTGGTGAATTCATTAGCCTGGATTCACAATTTATCAATGTTGTGATAATTAAAGTAGTATCTTAGAGTTATGGTTTTTTCACTCTTGCAAGGAGAATATAATAGCTTTCTGACAAAGTTTTGTATTTCTTTATGCAAAGTCTATTTACGTATGTGTCACTAGAATCATCCAAGGCAACTTACATCTTATCCCCTTAGGTGTTCAATAGGACCTCTTACTGAGTTTTGCTCCTTAAATTTCTAGTTTATCTGTGTAACTGAAACTTTTTATATTGTGATGGTTCATGCATGCAAACAATTCAATCTAGAATTAGATGATAAAAAGATCAGTATTTATTTAAGCTATTTTTCATTTCCTTTGAAATTTTGATACGGTATATTTTATGTTGTAAGGCTTATTTTTAAGGCCAACACAGTTTGTTTTGTTTAATTAGCAAAAGGCAATTTCTCACACAGTTCATTTCATTGCTAATCACCTATATGTAGGATTGATTTGCATATAAACAAATGTTCTGAAATAGAGTGGTAATGATTAAAAGTCTCATGCCAGTTATTGATGATGGTTATTCTATTACTGAAGAATATTGCAGAATGCAAGCAATTTGTTGATTTGTCAAATAAGGTACCAAATGTAGTCTATGATCAGATATAACATAAAGAAAGACATCAAATGTACTCTAAAATAAATTCAAATCCCTATTATTAAGATACAGCTGTCATCAAATGATTTTTTAATTTCTTTCCCTAGCCAAGCTATAACTGGGATGAAAACTAATTGATATAACTTTAACATGCCCCAAATCTACAACACTAATTTCCCATTAAATGTACTAACCACTCAGAAATCTAGGCAATTAATTCCACCTACTTTAGGACAGCGTTTCAGAGATTTTTTTCCTTGCAAAATTTGATGAAGTATTAAGAATATTATAGGTGTTAAAAATGTAATTGTAAAAGCATTTGTGAATTCCTCAACTTTCAAGTAGCAAAATACTTAAAGTAATAATAGACTTCATATTACTCAGCTTTTGTGTCCGAAATCACTTTTAGAGTTTAATTTGTAAATGGGATGCTCAGACTGTTCCTGGATGTTGACTGAAGTGAAGATCTTCCTACCCTCTAAAGAACACGCTGACTCTGTACAATATTATTTTGTGTTTGAGACTAAACACAAAGTAATATTGCACAGAGTCAGCATATTAATTTATTTGACGCTTATCACGTGTGCTGTGAGCAAATGTCTTGTTAAATCCTCTACTTACATTACTGTGAAAAAAAATCAGTAAGTTTTACATTAAATTCATTCAATCCTTTCCCGGAAGGAGATTTCCAGATTAGGAGAGTTAATCTCCTATATAGAGTAGTCATTGTGACCCAGTGCAGTCAGCAGCAGTATTTATAATGTTCCATAAAAGCCCTAAATATCCCAAGAGAGATGATTCCTGCTTTGAAGATAATTCTCTACGCTAGTGAGTCTCCTGTTGGTAGAGGGTTTATTCTAAGATGCGGAGGTGTCAAAGACTTGATCTGCTCACACTTGTACACCTCAAACTCCATTATCACTGATGTGAAGAAACCATCCCATGCCTCTCTCCCAGCCTCCAGTGATTTGTAGCTGTGTCACTCTAGTCCCTGCGTTCGTATCACCTTCTCTGTTTCTCTGTGTCCTTTTCTGTCTTTTATAAGGACACTTTCATTAGATTTAGGCTTTGCCCAAATCTAAATCATTCTTGATCCTTACCTTAATTACATCAGCAATGACCCTATTTCCAAATAAGATCACATTCTGAGGTTCTGAGTAGACACGAATTTGGGGGGACCCTCTTCAACCTACAGGTATGGAAAAACACTAAGGTAAATATTAATGGGAAATCACAACCTTCATTTATAGGTATCAAGAATATCTAAAAACTCATTGCTCAATGTATTAACTTCTTTAACACTCAGGAAAACACTATGAAGTAAATACTGATAATACCATCCCCAATTTACAGATGAAGCAAGGAGAGATTGAGTATCTTTCCCCAGTCAGTATATTCATTAAATGACAGAGCTATGTTTACACCCAAATATTCTAATGCAGAGATTACACTCTTTTTTTTTTTTTAAAGATTTTATTCATTTATTTGTCAGAGAGAGAGAGGGAGAATGAGCGAGCACAGGCAGACAGAGTGGCAGGCAGAGGCAGGGGGAGAAGCAGGCTCCCTGCCGAGCAAGGAGCCCCATATGGGACTCGATTCCAAGACGCTGGGATCATGACCTGAGCCGAAGGCAGCTGCTTAACCAACTGAGCCACCCAGGCGTCCCGCAGAGATTATGCTCTTAATCATCAATGTATTACCATGCTTTCACGGTTAAATCGGGAAAATATGAAAAGCAAATAACCCAACAATTCTGAAGGACTAATATGCCTAGGTGCATGTGCTAGGTGGTTTAACCTTAATAAGAGCCCACTCTGGTAAACTTTATTATCATCCCCCATTTTCCTGCTAAAAGAATGACCGTTAAGAGAAAGGAAATTATCTAACATTCCTTAGCTGCTTTACTAAGCTCACTGTTTTTCCTGTACGCTGCCTTCCATGTTCTAGGGATAATGGATTTCTTAGAAATACTATGTATATTTCTAGATGAATAAACTTCCAAATCCTGAAAGTAATGTGTTGTGGAATTATTAAAAGATTTCATTTCTCCTCAATATATGAATATTTAATCATACTTTCTGAATGTGTTACTCTAAGTATTTTACAGACAATATTGTGGTTATAATACCAGTACTCATAAGTGAGAAACAATAGTTAAAACTTTTTAGGTAACAAGGGTGCCTGCGTGGCTCAGCTGGTTAAGCGACCGACTCTTGATTTTGGCTCAGGTCATCATCTCAGGGTCATGAGATCAAGCTCCAGGCTGGACTCTGTGTTCAGCGGGGGAGTCTGCTTCTCTTCCTCTCTCTTTGCCCCTCCCCCAGCTCCTGCTTACAGGGCTTGCTGTCACTCTCTCTATCCCCCTCTGAAATAAATAAATCTAAAAAAAAAAAAAAAATTCTCTGTCCCTTTGCCTACCTCCACTCCTCCACTCATGCACACACACTCTTTCTCTAGAATTAAAAAAAAATCATAGATAATGAAAATATAAAATTAATAGAATTAGATGGGTTTCGAAAAATAAACATATATAATATTTGAATACATTACTATATAGACCATATATATAATATTCCTTAGGCATGAAAATATATATGTCTAAATTTTAACATTTTAAAGTAATTTAAAATGATTTTATTTTGTAGCAGTACAAAAGTGAATATACTTTTGGGCCAATTTTTAGTTACATTCCCCAAAATTTAAAATTGGAAGTAACTGCTCACTCATATTTCCAGATTGACTATTTTAGAAACCAAATGGAAATCATGGAAGGTTGAAAATCTGACCTTCTATAATGAGATTTTTATCAGGCAACACTAGCAAATAAGAAATATTCTTAAAACCATGTGCTCCACAAAAGCAGATACTTGGAAAAACTGTATTTCTAAAAGTACGTGTATTGACAAGTTTTATAATTTAATAAAAAGGAGGATACTGCAATCAAAAAAAAAAAGAAATATTCAGAAATATTTTTCTTTTAAATTGTCTTGTATCTCATAATTTTATAAACAAAAAGCTCTATTCTTTAAATCAATCTGATAAATTTTTGTCTTCCATACATTCATATTTAACTGGCATTTTTACCATATAGCATATTATTTTATCTTTGCATTCTTGGCATTGAAACCTTTTCACACATTTTGTGGAGAATGGCATATTAATAGAAGCCACTGATTAATTTGAAAAAAAAAAAGTTGTTAATTTTGGTTGGCAAATTCCTAAAGAATCCTGTCAATCACTATAAAAAAGAATAAATGAAAATGATTTTATGGAAGTTGAAAGAAAACAAAGTATCATATTTATAGTTTCTACATTAATTTGGACATATCTAAAACAGAGCAAGTCTATGTTCATATTCATGTTCAGCTGAACAAAAAATACACTTTATCATATATTTAGTTTGGGAGTCCATTGAAATGCTAAAGGTACATTCAATATTGTGGTCATTTATATAAATAACAAAACCACTTAAAGCCTTCAGTAGAAATTTCTATATACACCAGAGGTTGCTCACTAAGAAGACTTGATATAATTACAATTTCTATTCTTCTTTGTCATGTGTCATTTAAAATATCACTTACCATCTCTGAAGTAGTGCATTGGCAACATTCCCCAATAGGATCTATCAGCGAATGTGTAATGGGAAATAGACATGGAAAAATTTCTCAGTGTTACATCAAATGATCATTTATTAATCAATTCAGTAAATATTTACTGAGCACTGACTTGTGATAGCTGTTTGCTAAGCAATGGAAACTCACTGTTTAAGGGGAAAAAGAACAGGCTATGCCTTGCAGTGGGCACATGATCACACAAGGCTGAAAACATGTGGGAGTGATAGTCAAAATTTTCTATAGACTTAGGAGAGCATAAACAAAAAGTCTGATCAATAATTCAAGAATATGCCAAAGATACTTCTTGGCATTTGAGTTGACACATTCCATCCACAAAGAGCTGTTTTGTGCAGGAGGTTTTTACTTTTTTCCCCTTTTGAGAAAGGCAGAATGAGTCCGTGCATCAAAGAGCAGGTACTGAGTACTGCCTTTTCTTTTCCTTAGTGGGTATGATTAGCAATGATTATAGGAGGGAACAGATGTCCTCCCAATGAATATTTAAATATAGATGTGTGTGCATATACCAGCCATTATATTTTTTTTCAAAGATTTATTTATTTGAGAGAGAGAAAGAGAGTGAGAGAGTACAGGGCCTAATGTGGGGCTAGAATCCCAGGACCCCAAGATCATGACCTGAGCCGAAGGCAGAAGTTAACTGAGTAAGCCATCCAGGGGCCTTGTAAATTTTGCTTTTCATGTCAACTTGTTTATATGGAAATTTGTGATATATTAATACTGATACTGTTTTTGTTCATGAATTTTCCAGGGAGGATTATATTTTTTAATTAATTATGCATGTAAAATAAATCAATAATTTAGGACAGAATGTTTATTTTGTATTATTTCACCTCCATAGCCTTGATCACTCTTCTCCTGCTGTCTGCAGATACAGAGTACACACACACACACACACAACCCCAAAGAGTTTTCCCCTTGATATCTCTCCTTATTTCAAATTCACATCAGTACTTTAAAGGACAGGTCAAATACTTAATCCATCCTGCTATCTTTCCCAATTCATGTCATGCCTGAATTTCCAGAACAATTATTTTCTGTACCAATTATTTAGTTTAAAGGTGGGGTTAAATATACTATGCAGTAATTCCCATAGTGGGGCCTTTTGGAATTGGACTGCTTGGGTTCAAAGTTTACTTTTATTTTCCTAAATACATGCAACAAATGACTTAAATCGTGGTTTCTTGGAAGAACTGGATGAGGTAAGTATACACAACAATGCCTAGAATATTTTTAAAAATTTATTTTTATACAAAGATTTCAAGGAATGATTTTAAAAAGTCAGTACTGCTAAAAACAACAGAACAAAACTAGTTCTTCCCTGTCCTCTTTCCAACTCACGCACCTCATTCCTTTCTCAGATGCAATCATTTGACCGTATGTGCAGTTGTGAACAATGGCACAGATTTGGAAGATTTGGCAATGTTACCATGAAGTATCTGCCCACAGAACAATGCAGGGATCACACATTAATGACAGACTTAGTCACAAAATACAATCACCACACAAGAATAAGCAATATTTAGTAATTAGATGAAATATATAATAAATAATTGATAAATATAATCAAGGTAATCGATAGACACAGTTAAAAATACTTATTCTACCATAGTATTTTAAGATTGTTTCTTTCTCTCTCATTCTCTTAAAAAATGTTTTAATTTTCATATTTGATTAGAATTTTTACTATGTGAATGTTGAATTCTAGAGATTTGAAATTTCTGTTTTTCTTCCTACTTCATATGACAACAAAGTAATAAAAGGATATTCCAAAACTGCCTCAGGTTGGGTTCTCTTTATAGCAGACTCTGAAATGAAGTTTAGCCCAGAGAAGGCTTTCTAGGAGCTTCTTTGGAAAGGGAAGAAGGGAGAGCAGAGCAGCTGAACTGGATGGAGGAAGAGGTTGTGCATCTACTGATGTGCCTTGGCTGGTCCCACAGTAATTCTGGAGCTAACACCTAAGGACTGTTCCAAGTTAGGTCAAGACTGAAAGTTTCTTATATCCCTACAACCAGGCTGACTGCTATATCCCCAGATCAATCTGTCACAGGATGGAGGCAGCTGTGGAAGGAGCATAACCTTGGGCAAAGTGGTCTACTGCAGCTGAGGAGGTCCTGAAGGGGCTGCCAGCCACATGTGGTCCACTGACAGCCCTCCCTGCAGCTCTGACAGGAAGTCTTTCTCTGAACAACTGTACTGGTTCACCAAACATTTTCAGATAATAAGAAATACCTTGACAAGGTATAATGAATAACAAGAAATGCTGAATGACAGGTGATAAATTAACCGATTTCACTGAAATGAGCTTGTGATTTCTGAAGGCCATTATTCGATTAGGAAAAAGTATTTTTAAATGAACATCTCTGATCTATACAACAATTAGAAATAAACATAGAGGCCTCATTGCTTGACTTTTAAAACAAGTTTAGGAAATTTGTAGGGTAAAAAATGATACTGTGTGTTTGTCTTGACTTTCAGGAAAGAATTTTAGTTCTAGTTTTTGTAAATAACTACTCGATACTGATGGTTCAGTGATTCTTCCACGGCCACCAAAGGCTATTGTGGAGTTCTGACTCTTCTGTTTTCCAATTGATATTGGAAGATTCCCAGCTTCAATTCACTAAATCAACTGTATTTTTTGGTTCAGTGAATTGGAGACTATCAATCATATGGTTTTAGTGCTAGAATTCAGAACTAAAGAGTACAAAATAAAGTTCGCAGGATGGTAGCCCACCAGCCAAACCTGGCCTGCTGACAGATTCTGCTCATCCTACTTTATATTCATACAGATTATGAATTAGTTGCTATAGACTGAAGTAGTTACTATGCTGTGCCCCATTCTAGCCAATTAGATTTCCCATCCTCATAGACGTTAGTTTTGGCCATGTGACTGTTTTGGCATGAGGAATGTCACTAATTATAGCTTTAAGAACTACTGAATGACTCACACCTTCCTTTTGCCCTGCTCCACGAGCCTGACCCGAACATGACATGCAGCAGACAAGAGGCACAGCCGTGGCCAACCCGTAATGCCCCATGGGACGGACAGGAAATATATTTTGTTGCTGTCCTAGGGCATTGGAATTTTCAAATGGTCCATCATTACAGTATCATTTTGCTTATTTTTTAAAAATTATTTATTTATTTATTTGACAGACAGAGATCACAAGTAGGCAGAGAGGCAGGCAGAGAGAGTAGAGGAAGCAGGCTCCCTGCTGAGCAGAGAGCCCTATGAGCCACGTAGGCGCCCCCATTTTGCATATTTTTAAAGATTTGCCAACATTTGTATCATAAAAGCCTGTTTTTTTAATTTAATCAGAAAATCAACAGTTTCAGTATTGAATAATGGTTGCCTCTTTAGGTAAACAGTGTGTGATTCAGTTTATCAAGGTGCCCACATAGCTTTTTGGCTAGATATGTATCCCCTGTAGAAATTATGTTTACAACTCTGCCCTAAGACCTTCCCTGTCAATCCAACCATATTATATACCATGTGAATTTAAGTTGTATATGAATACTGTTAGTGTAATCAAACAAAGAGGCCATTAGACTGAGGTGTTTCATGCCTTGGTGGGTCAAGTAAGCAAACTGGAATCTAAGACAGAATCAGTTCCTGAAAATGCCTCAAGTGAAGGAGAACAACCAAATACAGTCAACTAGGCTTTCCCCAATAATGCAACTGCTTAAGCTGGAGCCAATCAAATAATTTCCTTGTTTTGTTTCCACATCTTCCCTATCAACAAATATCCTGCCCTTAGCTGCTGTTCACGGTGCTCCTAACGGCCTCCTGTTTGGCACTTCTGGGTTAAAATTAATGTTTGTGCAAATAAACCCTTAAAATTTTAATATGCCTCAGTTTGTCCTTTTAACAATATATATAAACATATGCATACACATACACTATGGTTATCACAATAATCCTAGAAACTTTTGAAGTATTTCTATTAGTGTCAAATAAAACAGTATGTCCATTACCAGTAATATGTAACATATGATAGGAAATATTAGTCAATACACAGAGGGGATAAAAGTTATGAACACTGGAAAGGATGAGAAAAGAAAGTTGAGGTTTACAAAAAGGCAACTCTCTACCAATTAATCCCAAAAGATTTATTTAAACAATTTTTTGGGATTAAAACTCATATGAGATGACCACTGTCTTACAAAAAGGGATATGCCACAGAGTACATGGGTGGCTCAGTGGTTAAGTGACTGACTCTTGATTTTAGCTCAGGTCATGATCTCAGGGTTGAGATCGAGTCCCACATCAGGCTCTGTGCTGGGCATGGAACCTGTTTGAGATTCTCCCTCTCTTTCTTCCTCAGACACACTTTCTCTCTCTTAAAAAAGGGAGGGAGGGGATATGTCATAGCCCATAGATTTCTAGTATACTCACAATATGCAATAATACAACATAATGGAAAAAAACAACTTTACAAAAGAAAACATTATAGAGTTCCTTGGGGAAAAAGCTAAAAGAAAATGTGCAAGGCCTCTTTGTTAAATGCCATAAAACATCACTGAGGATATTTTAATAGCATATGAGATAGGCTATAGTTTTAAATGGCAAGGTTTAACACTATAAAAGTAGGAATTACAATCAACTAATTTATATACTGCCTATAGCTATAATCAAAATCCATATATTACCTTAGGGAGCATGATAAAATGATTCTAAAATTCTACCCCAGCAATAAAAATGCAGTAACAACGAGGAAAATTGTGCAGGGATAAAATATAATGACATTAAAATGTGTCAAAAACTAAAATAATAAAAATGAATATGGTACTATCTTCAAAGACAGAGAAAGCAACGAAACACCAACTAAAAGAGACTCATAAAATGGGAATTTAGTATATGTTGCAAGTGGGATCTTTTTTTCTAAAATGGGTGAAATGAATAGGTACAGTATGATTTTGCAAACATGTTGTTACCTGAGGAAGAAACTATAAAAGTCAGACTGAATTGCATAAAAATATGAAAAAGGTAAAATCATCAAACCTCTATGAAAAAACCCTCATAAACACAATTAAAAATGGAGAATTTAAAAAGACAGAGGGGCACCTGGGTGGCTCAGTCATTAAGTGTCTGCCTTCAGCTCAGGTTGTGATCCCAGGGTCCTGGGATTGAGTCCCGCATTGGGCTCTCTGCTCACCGGGAAGCCTGCTTCTCCCTCTCCCACTCCCCTTGTTTGTGTTCCCTCTCTCACTGTGTCTCTATCTGTCAAATAAATAAAATCTTTAAAAAAATAAAATAAAATAAAAGATAGAGAATTTTTATGAAAAAAAAAAGTACACTCCAAAGAAAAGAGACACAGAACATGCATTATTGTAGTAGTCATGAATCTTTCAATATTGATATCAAAAACCCAAAAAAAACCAGCTTGAATAGAAAAGGGATGTACTGGGGTGCCTGGGTGGCTCAGTGGGTTAAAGCCTCTGCCTTTGGCTCAGGTCATGATCCCAGGGTCCTGGGATCAAGCCCCACATCGGCTCTCTGCTC
The DNA here is from genome assembly GCA_004024625.1 of Mellivora capensis. Classification (NCBI taxonomy): domain Eukaryota; kingdom Metazoa; phylum Chordata; class Mammalia; order Carnivora; family Mustelidae; genus Mellivora; species Mellivora capensis. The sequence goes on along the minus strand of PISX010018059.1, from coordinate 4,634 downwards.
AGCAGGGAGTCTGCTTCCCTTCCCCTCTCTCTGCCTGCCTCTCTGCCTGATTGTGATCTCTGGCTGTCAAATAAATAAATTAAAATAAAAAATCTTGGAAAAAAAAAAAGAAAAGGATGTATTTGTTCATTAAGCTGGAAAACTTATACATAGCTGGAATGAATTGTTTAAACTATGGCATCTGAACTCTTTCTCCACTTCTCTGTTCTGTGTTCCAGTATGTTGGCTGCATTTAAGACAAGCCCCTTTCCCATGATGGCAAGGGGACTGCTGGCAGTTTGGGAATATATCCAACTTTCTTAGCTAACCAGCAAAGAAGAAAAGGGATCCCTCAACAAAATCTAGAATAAGCTTGAATTTTCTCTGTGAGCTACATACTCATTCTGGACCAGTCATGAAGTCAGAGATGAATTCTGTTATTGGTTATGCTTAATCACATGAATCCTTTATGTGCCTTCCCTTCATGCAAGTGAAGAGGACTAAAGGAGGCAGGAGAGATGATTTCTCACAGGAAATAAGAGTCCTGGGGGCATCTGGGTGGCTCAGTTGGTTGGGCATCTGACTCTTGATTTCGGTTCAGGTCATGATGTCAGGATCCTGACATCCAGTACCACATAGGGCTCCATGCTCAGCAGGGGGTCTGCTTGAGATTCTCTCTCCCTTCTCCCCTCCCCACTGCTTGTACGTGCTCTCTCTTTCTCTCTAAAATAATACTTAAATCCAGGAAGGAAGGAAGGAAGTAAATAAGAGTCCTGTTCCCTCAGTCCTATTCCAGTGAGGGCAAGGCCAGGCTACAAAGAAATGGTCTGAGTATGAATACAAAAAGTGAATGACAGCTTGGTTGCAATTTTCTTCACTTTGATTGCTAACAGAACTAGGATAAAAACTCTCAAAGGATGAAACAGCTCCCTCATGCCTCCCTAGTGCTTTACAGAGGCATGTTTTGTTTTGTTTTTTAATATTTTATTTATCCATTTGAGAGAGAGAGAAACAGCACAAGCAGGGGAAGAGGCAGAGGGAGTAAGAGTAGCAGAAAGGGGAAAGGGAGTAGCAGAGTCCCAACGGAGCAGGGACCTCAACGTGGGTCTTGATCCCAGGACCTGGGGATCATGACCTGAACCAAAGGCAGATGCTTAACCATCTGAGCCACCCAGGAGTCCCAATGCCTAAAGTTTTATACCTAATGATAGCTGTATGTGGCAACCTGCCAGAGTGATTGTAAGGTTCAGGTCTTGTCAAACGTACACCATTATCCTGATAAAGGAGACATTTAAGCACCCCAACTTCTACCTACCACTGTATGAAGGAATTCTTGCTACCCTTCAGTTGCACACTCTGCATTCTATTTCTTTTTTTTTTTTTTTAAGATTTTATTTATTTATCTGTCAGAGAGAGAGAGAGCGCGCGCAAGCACAGGCAGACAGAGGCAGAGGGAGAAGCAGGCTCCCTGCTGAGCAAGGAGCCCGATGTGGGACTCGATCCCAGGATGCTGGGATCATGACCTGAGCCGAAGGCAGCCGCTTAACCAACTGAGCCACCCAGGCGTCCCTGCATTCTATTTCTTATTGTATCCTCAATCTACCATAAAGGTGGAGTGGAACTAGGCATTACATGTATGCCATTTAATGTTCAGCGAAAGAAAAATATCACAAAAGGAAAAGGAAAAAAAAAAACCAAACCCAACTACAAATAGATGAAAGATGAAAGTGGCACTAGTAATGAAATAGTTATAAATTGACGAAACATTAGGGTATTTTTGACCTATCAGATTAACAATGATTTTAAACTGTATATTACTCTAATTGGAAAAGAATACAGAGAAATGGGTACTCTCATACACTGTTCAAGATATTTTAAATTGCTGATACTTCTTCAAGGATATCTGGCATGAATTTACCAAACTTTTAAAAGATAAACTTTTTCTTAAAATATTAGTATTTCACTATAATACCATTCTTGACTCTTAGAAAAAGCTATATATATATATATATGTATATATATATATGTTTTAAATATAAAATGTATGTATTATAGAAATAATATAGGAATTGATGGAAAAAATAAATATGTATATAATTAACACTTCATTGATCTACATTATATTTCCATGGCAGAGATGCTATTATTTTCTTAATTTTGAATCTAATGTTCAAATTTTGATCATTGATATTTAGAGTTCATTTTGGAGAATGAGTAGTTTTCCCCAATTATATTTAGATTTTTTTTCTCCTAAAACACGTTCTAAAAGGGCCTTGATTTTCTTAGACTCAAAAATGTGCACGTCATTAGTCAATTACCCTCAATATACTTTGAGAAAGGTTACATCATTAATATTTAAAAGATATACACTGAAATAAGTGTATTGTTAGTGGGTTTCCACATTCTGAAAGGAGAGCATCTGGGTAATATAACATGTTCTAGTTTATAAATTTATGAGGTGACATTGAAAATATAATTCATGTTCTGGATCTTGGCCCACAAAAAACTGAAATCCATATATTTTAATGAAACACATGTATTATGTAGTATTGTCCATATATATTATTTGGTTACCTGTGTAGGAAGCCCAAATCACCAAGTAATTTTTCAATATATTAAAAGGCAAATATAAATTACATTAACAGCTATTGTAGAAATACTAGCTTATAAGCCCATCAAGGTCTGTAAATACTATTACAGCTCATTTTGTATTTAAAAAAAAATGACAATGGAATACAGATGACAGTTTAGCCACAGGGTAATCAATTAATTGAGACAAAAAACTGAAAAATGTACATAGAAAGCATACTTTTAGCAGATATTTAAAATAAAAAATTGAGAAATTTGAGATGAACAGTTTTTTTTTTTTAAAGTGAAGTCTACATGATTTTCTATCAAGTGAAGTTTCCTTCCATTCATCTTTCTGTGAAAATGAATGAGTCTAAGAATCCTAGGACATAAATTTTTCCTAAATCAGAAAAAAAAAATCCCTTTTATTTCTAGGAGGTCGTCTAACTAATTTAGTCTAACGTGAAATATATGACTAAAAAAATCAGTTTCTCCAAACCATGTTTTGGAGATCAGATTATCATTAACCTGGAACAAGAGTTTCGAGAATTTTTGTTCTCCTCTGCACGATTACTGAACTGACAGGCTTCAGATTTAGTGTGAGCGTGGGGCACACTGTGACGTTTTGAACAGCCCGGAGGAAATAGTTCGGTTGAGTTATTTTCGTAGACATGGCTTCTAAGTAGCAGTCTGGTTGACCTGGTTAATGACCCAGACATTACCATGAATGTTTCCAAATACTACCACCCATGCAGGGCAAATGTGCTGCTCCAAATATTGCTCTCCATGTTCAAAAGCCCACATTCCATTCATTGTTCATTATACTCTTATACAGTGATGTCATTATTTCAGTGCCAACTTGAAACCCTCTCCTCAGTAGCTAAATGGCTTCTTTCTCAAAAATCCAACAACAACGAAAATAGGATGCGGGAAGCTATTAAAATTAGCATATAATCTAGTTTTGAATGAAAAACTGGAATAATACCTAACTTCAGATTTCCAATTCAGGTTTACAAAATATTTTGAGAAACCTGCTTTATGCCAACAATTATACTCACTTATAAAGGTGCAAAACAACTAAAGTAGTGTGCTTGCCTTCAAGATACATTAAATCTAGAACACTGGTTTTTAGCCAGTGTTTACTGCTGTGCTCCTTGCAAATACAGCAGACAGTCTTGCTTCGCTATGCAGCCCTGCCCTCTTAGACAGGCTGTTTTGGAATTGCCAGATTTCCTGGAGGACTGAAATAGGAATTATCTGGTTTCCCCAATCTCCTCACTTGAGAGAGGCACAAATCATCTAGTATTGCTGACATTTGTCGAACACTTATTATTCCCTGGTATTTCATTAAGCATCTTATAGAAAATGTGTCATTTGATAAACACAACGCACATAAAACAATCTCCGAATTTAAGTGAAATTGGCTTTCCCAGTAAATTTAATCTTTTTTAAAAAATTTTTTTAATTTTTAATTTTTTATAAACATAAAATGTATTTTTATCCCCAGGAGTACATGTCTGTGAATCGCCAGGTTTACACACTTCACAGCACTTACCATAGCACATACCCTCCCCAGTGTCCATAACCCCACCACCCTCTCCCAATCCCCCTCCCCCTAGCAACCCTCAGTTTGTTTTGTGAGATTAAGAGTCATTTATGGTTTGTCTCCCTCTCGATCCCATCTTGTTTCTTTTCCTCTTTTCCTAACCCCAAACCACCCATGTTGCATCTCCACTTCCTCATATCAGGGAGATCATATGATAGTTGTCTTTCCCCGATTGACTTATTTCACTAAGCATGATACCCTCTAGTTCCATCCATGTCGTCGCAAATGGCAAGGTTTCATTTCTTTTGATGACTGCAAAGTATTCCATTGTATATATATACCACTTCTTCTTTATCCATTCATCTGTTGATGGACATCTAGGTTCTTTCCATAGTTTGGCTATTGTAGACATTGCTGCTATAAACATTCGGGTGCACGTGCCCCTTCAGATCACTACATTTCTATCTTTAGGGTAAATACCCAGTAGTGGAATTGCTGGGTCATAGGGTAGTTCTATTTTCAACTTTTTGAGGAACCTCCA
>PISX010018058.1:28724-41792 GCA_004024625.1 Mellivora capensis | reverse complement strand
AGAAAATGAAGAAAAGAAACAAGATGGGATTGGGAGGGAGACAAACCATAAGTGACTCTTAATCTCACAAAACAAACTGAGGGTTGCTGGGGGGAGGGGGTCGGGAAAGGTGGGTGGGGTAATGGACATTGGGGAGGGTATGTGCTATGGTTAGTGCTGTGAAGTGTATAAACCTGGCGATTCACAGACATGTACCCCTGGAGATAAAAATTTGTTTATAAAAAATAAAAAGTAAAAAACAACAACAACAACAAAAAAAAAAGGTAACACGATGTCAATAAAAACATATCTATCAATAATCACTCTCAATGTGAATGGCCTAAATGCACCCATAAAACGACACAGGGTTGCAGATTGGATAAAATGACAGGACCCATCCATATGTTGTCTACAAGAGACCCATTTTGAACCTAAGGATACACCCAGATTGAAATTTAAGGGATGGAGAAGCATCTTTCACACCAATGGGCCTCAAAAGAAGGCTGGGGTAGCGATTCTCATATCAGATAAATTAGATTTAAAACTAAAGACTGTAGTCAGAGATACAGATGGACACTACATCATTCTTAAAGGGACTATCCACCAAGATGATCTAACAATTGTAAATATCTATGCCCCCAATATGGGAGCAGCCAATTACATAAGAAAACTATTAATCAAGATAAAGAGTCATATTGATATGAATACATTGATAGTAGTAGATCTTAACACGCCTCTCTCAGTAATAGATCATCCATGCAGAAAATCAATAAATAAACAAAAGCATTGAATGACACATTGGACCAGATGGACCTCCTAGATATATACAGAACATTCCACCCTAAAACAACAGAATACTCTTTCTTCTCAAGTGCACATGGAACCTTTTCCAGAATAGACCACATACTGGGTCACAAATCAGGACTCAACCGATACCAAAAGACTGAGATTATTCCCTGCATATTCTCAGATCACAGTGCTTTGAAACTGGACCTCAACCACAAGGAAAAGTTTGGAAGGAACGCAAACACCTGGAAGCTAAAGACCACCTTGCTTAAGAATGCTTGGATCAACCTGGAGATCAAAGAAGAACTTAAACAATTCATGGAAACCAATGAGAATGAAGACACTTTGGTCCAAAACCTATGGGATACAGCAAAGGCGGTCCTAAGGGGGAAATACATAGCCATCCAAGCCTCCCTCAAAAAAATTGAAAAATCCATGGGGTGCCTGGGTGGCTCAGTGGGTTAAAGCCTCTGCCTTCGGCTCAGGTCATGATCTCAGGATCCTGGGATCGAGCCCCGCGTCAGGCTCTCTGCTCGGCGGGAAGCCTGCTTCTTCCCTCTCTTCCTGCCTGCCTCTCTGCCTACTTGTGGTCTCTCTATCAAATAAATAAATAAAATATTAAAATAAGTAAATAAATAAATGGGGAACCCCATTAAGTGGCAGTGTCACTGACTTATCCCAATAAAACATCATACCTCAAGGAAAAGTATAAACATCCTTAGTGTCCACCTGGTGTGCTTTAGGATCCTGGCTTTGGGGCCCACCTGTTTCTTAAAAAAAAAAAAAAAAGAAGAGAAAAATCCAGAATACACCAGCTGTCTCTACACCTTAAAGAACTGGAGAATCAACAACAAATTAAACCAACTCCACACACAAGAAGGGAAATAATCAAGATTAGAGCAGAGATCAATGAGGTAGAAACTAGAGATACAGTAGAATGTATCAATGAAACTAGAAGCTGGTTTTTTGAAAGAATCAATAAGATCGATAAACCATTGGCCACACTAATCCAAAAGAAAAGAGAGAAAGCTCAAATTAATAAAATTATGAATGAAAAGGGAGAGATCACAACTACCACCAAGGAAGTAGAAACAATCATCAGAAGTTATTATCAACAGTTATAGGCCAATAAGTTAAGCAACCTAGATGAAATGGAAAACTATAAACTCCCAAAATTGAACCAGGAAGAAATTGACAACCTGAATAACCAATATCTAGTAATGATATTGAAGCAATGATCAAAAACCTCCCCCAAAACAAGAGCCCAGGACCTGATGGATTCCCTGGGGAATTCTACCAAACTTTCAAAGAAGAAATAACACCTTTCTTCTGAAGCTGTTTCAAAAAATTGAAGCAGAAGGAAAACTTCAAGACTCTTTTTAGGAAGCCAGCATTACCCTGATCCAGAAACCAGGCAAAGACCTCACTAAAAAGGAGAATTTCAGACCAATATCACTGATGAATATGGATGCTAAGATTCTCAATAAGATCCTAGCAAACAGGATCCAACAGCACATTAAAAAGATCATCTACCATGACCAGGTGGGATTCATCCCTGGCTTACAAGGCTGGTTCAACATTCGCAAGTCAATCAATGTGATAGAACAAATCAATAAGAGAAGAGAGAAGAACCACATGGTCCTCTCAATTGATGCAGAAAAAGCATTTGACAAAAATCCAGCATCCTTTCCTGATTAAAACGCTTCAAAGTATAGAGATAGAGGGAACATTCCTGAACTTCATAAAATCTATTTATGAAAGAGCCATAGCAAATATCATCCTCAATGGGAAGAAGCTCACAGCCTTTCCATTGAGATCAGGAACACGACAAGGATGCCCACTCTCACCACTCTTGTTCAACATAGTATTAGAAGTCCTAGCAACAGCAATCAGACAACAAAGAGAAATAAAAGGTATCCAAATTGGCAAGGAAGAAGTCAAACTCTCTCTCTTCGCAGATGACATGATACTTTATATGGAAAACCCAAAAGACTTCACCCCAAAACTACTAGAACTCATACAGCAATTCAGTAATGTGGTAGGATACAAAGTCAATGTACAGAAATCTGTGGCTTTCTTATACACTAACAATGAAAATACAGAAAGGGAAATTAGAGAATTGATTCCATTTACTATAGCACCAAGAACCATAAGATACCTGGGAATAAACCTAACCAAAGAGGTAAAGGATCTGTACTCGAGGAACTACAGAACACTCATGAAAGAAATTGAAGAAGACACAAAAAGATGGAAGACCATCCCATGCTCTTGGATCGGAAGAATAAACATTGTTAAAATGTCTATACTACCTAGAGCAATCTATACTTTTAATACCATTCTGATAAAAATTCCACCGGTATTTTTCAAAGAGCTGGAGCAAATAATCCTAAAATTTGTATGGAATCAAGAGACCCCGAATCACTAAGGAAATGTTGAAAAACAAAAATAAAATTGGTGGCATCATGTTACCTGATTTCAAGCTCTACTACAAAGCTGTGATCACCAAGACAACATGGTACTGGCATAAAAACAGACACATAGACCAGTGGAACAGAGTAGAGAGCCCAGATATGGACCCTCAACTCTTTGGTCAAATAATCTTCTACAAAGCAGGAAAAAATATACAGTGGAAAAAAGACAGTCTCTTCAATAAATGGTGCTGGGAATTTTGGACAGGTATGTGTAGAAGAATGAAACTCAACCATTCTTTTACACTTCACACAAAGATAAACTCAAAATGGATAAAGGACCTCAACGTGAGACAGGAATCCATCAGAATCCTAGAGGAGAACATAGGCAGTAACCTCTTTGATATCAGCCACAGCAACCTCTTTCAAGAAATGTCTCCAAAGGCAAAGGAAACAAAATCAAAAATGAACTTTTGGGACTTCATCAAGATCAAAAGGATCTTCTTCTTCTTCTTCTTCTTCTGCACAGCAAAGGAAACAGTCAACAAAACAAAGAGGCAACCCACGGAATGGGAGAAGATATTTGCAAATGACAGTACAGACAAAAGGTTGATATCCAGGATCTATATATAACGAACTTCTCAAACTCAACACACACAAAGCAGATAATCATATCAAAAATGGGCAGAAAATATGAACAGACACTTCTCCAATGAAGACATACAAATGGCTATCAGACACATGAAAAAATGTTCATCATCACTAGCCATCGAGATTCAAATTAAAACCACATTGAGATACCACCTCACACCAGTTAGAATGGCCAAAATTAGCAAGACAGGAAACTATGTGTGTTGGAGAGGATGTGGAGAAAGGGGAACCCTCTTCCACTGTTGGTGGGAATGCAAGTTGGTGCAGCCACTCTGGAGAACAGTGTGGAGGTTCCTCAAGAAGTTAAAAATAGAGCTTCCCTATGACCCTGCAATTGCACTACTGGGTATTTACCCCAAATATACAGATGTGGTGAAAAGAAGGGCCATCTGTACCCCAATGTTTATAGCAGCAATGGCCATGATCGCCAAACAGTGGAAAGAACCAAGATGCCCTTCAACGGATGAATGTATAAGGAAGATATGGTCCATATACACTATGGAGTATTATGCCTCCATCAGAAAGGATGAATACCCAACTTCTGTAGCAACATGGACGGGACTGGAAGTGATTATGCTGAGTGAAATAAGTCAAGCAGAGAGAGTCAATTATCATATGGTTTCACTTATTTGTGGAGCATAACAAATAACACGGAGGACATGGGTAGAAGGAGAGGAGAAGGGATTGGAGGGAAACTGGAGGGGGAGATGAACCATGAGAAACTATGGACTCTGAAAAACAACCTGAGGATTTTGAAGGGGCGGGGGTGGGAGGTTGAGGTGGTGGGTATTAGGGAGGCCACGTATTGCATGGAGCACTGGGAGTGGTGCAAAAACTATGAATTCTGTTATGCTGAAAAGAAATAAAAAAAATAATAAAATAAACATTGGAAAAAAGAAAAAAAAGGAAAAACCCTATGTGTATACAAAAAAATACAGTTAAATACTATGAAGGATAAAATATGACTATAATAATGAAGGTTCAAAAAAGATCATTATTATTTTTTTGAAAGGTATTGTTAAGATACCTTTAAAAATCATTATGATTATTTAATGATTTAAAAATCATTAAAAAAGAAAAGGGTCACCCACTTAATTTTGGGGTATTTTGGTCTCTTAGGAGAAACTACCTCCTAAAAGTTCAAAGAATGAAAAACATATATAAGGGTAAACACAATGAAAGGATGGGATATGCCTAAAAAGATGAAAAAAAAATTTTTTTTTAATTTCTAAAAAAGGAGTTGATAAAGTAAGTTGGTTGGGAGTATAAAGAAAAAGAAAGTGGAGAGAATTTGCTCAGGCTGGAGACTAGAACAAGCCTGGAGCTAGATTTAGGGTGTATTTCGATCTACTAGAGGAAGTTGTACCCCAAATTTTTTAGAAGAAAAAAAACCCTATGTGTATACAAAAAATAAAGTTGAATACTATGAAGGATAAAATATGACTATAATAATTAAGGTTCAAAAAAGATTATTATTTTTTTGAAAGTTATTATTAAGATAAACTAGTTAAAAAACGTTAAAAAAGTGTAAAAGTTAAAAAAAATTAGCAGAGAAAAAGTATATATAATTAAAGAAAAAATTAAATTAACTGCAAGACTAAAGAATCATGGGGAGAAAGCCATGAATTCTGTGGTTTGCTTTCTCCTCTGGAATTCTGCTGCTCTCCTTGGTAAGTGAACTTGGTCTTGGCTGGATTTCTTGTTGATCTTCTGGGGGAGGTGCCTGTTGTAGTAATTCTCAAGTGTCTTTGCCTGAGGCGGAATTGTACTGCCCTTACCAGGGCCGTGCTAAGTAATCCGCTCGGTTTCGCTTTCGGGAGCTTTTGTTCCCTGAACGCTTTCCGTAGAGTTCCGGAGGACAGGAATGAAAATGGTGACCTCCCCATCTCCAGCCCGGAGGAGCCGAGAGCTCGGGGCTCCACTCCTCAGTGCGCCCTCTGAGAAAAGTGCCCAATCACTCCCGTCTCCCTGGCCTCCGGCTACGCTCCAAGCTCACCCAGCCTGCGACCGGTTCAAGGTAACCCCGAGCTGAGAGCTCACTCCTTGGCTCTGTCTCTGTAGCCGGCTTCCCTGCTCCAATACCTACAAGCTCTGCGACACTGAGACACCCCTAATCCTTCTGTGATCCTGCGGGATCTGGGGCCACGCTGACCCCACGTGGGTTTCAGCCCAGTTTAGCCTCTGGAGCGATGTCCCTCAGTGGAGCAGACTTTTAAAAGTCCCGATTTAGTGCTCTGTTGCTCCGCCACTTGCTAGGAGCTGGCCCCTCCCCCCGCATTCTATCTTCCTGTCGCTTTGGATTCACTTTTCCGCCGGTCCTACCTTTCAGAAAGTGGTCGATTTTCTGTTTCTAGAATTGTTGTTCTTCTTCTCTTCCATCTCCCATTGGGTTTGTAGGTGTTTGCAATGGTTTGATAAGCTATCTAGCTGATCTCTTGCTACCTGATGTAGTCTCAGCCTGCTACTTCTCCGCCATATTGACTCCTCCCCCTCTTTTCCTTTCTTTTATTGATATGGTATATCATGTTGATTGATTTGTGAATACTGAACCACCCTTGTAGCCCAGGAATAAATCCCACTTTATTGTGGTGAATGATTCTTTTAATGTACTGTTGGCTTCCATTTGCTAGTATTTTGTTGAGAATATTTGCATCCATGTTAATCAGGGACATTGGACTATGATTCTCTTTTTTAGTGGGTTCTTTGGTTTTGGAATCAAGGTAATGCTGGTGTTGTAGCATAAATTTGGAAGTTTTCCTTCCATTCCTATTTTTTGGAACAGTTTGAGGAGAAGATGTATTAAGTCTTCTTTAAATGTTTGGTAGAATTCTCCCAGAAAACCATTTGATACTGGACTTTTGTTCGGAGATTTTTGATTACTGATTCAATTTCTTTGCTGGTTATGGGTTTGTTCAAAATTTCTATTTCTTCCTATTTCAGTTTTGGTAGTTGACTTGTTTTAGGAATTTATCCATTTCTCCCAGATTGATTTGTTGGCATATAATTTTCACAATATTCTTTTATAATAATATTTCTGTGGTGTTGGTTTTTAATCCCTCCTCTTTCATTTGTGATTTTATTTGGGTCCTTTCTATTTTCTTTTTAATAAGTCTGGTTAGGGGTTTATCACTTTTATTAATGCTTCCAAAGAACCAGCTCTTAATTTTGTTGATCTGTTCCACTATTTTTAAAACTTCTATACTATTTATTTCTGCTCTAATCTTTTATTTCCTTTATGTTGGCTTTAGACTTCATTTGCTGTCCTTTTTCCAACTCCTTTAGGTCTATGTTTAGGTTGTGCATTAGAGATTTTTTTGTTTCTTGAGGTAGGCCTGAATTGCTGTATACTTCTCTCTTTGGACTGCTTTTGCTGCATCCCAAAGATTTTGGATCATTGTGTTTTCATTTTCATTTGTTTCCTTGCATTTTTAAAATTTCTTCTTTAATTACCTGGTTGACCCACTTATTCTTTAGTAGAAAGTTCTCTAATATCCATGTATTTGTGGTCTATCCAAATTTTTTCTTGGGGTTGAATTCAAATTTGATAGCACTGTGGTTGGAAAATATGGATGGTATGATCTCAATCTTTTTGTACTTTTTGAGGCCTGATTTATGACTTAGTATGTGATCTACTCTGAAGAATGTTCCTTGTGAATTCAAAAAGAATGTGTATTCTGCAGCTTTAGGATGAAATGTTCTGTATATAACTGTTAAGTCCATCTGACCCAGTGTGTCATTCAAAGCCATTGTTTCATTATCAATTTTATGCTTATACATTCTATTCATTGCTGTAAGTGGGCTGTTAAAGTCCCTACTGTTAATGTATTATTATCAATGAGTTTCTTTCTGTTTGCTATTGTTTTATATATTTGGATGTTTCTGAGTTGGGGGCATAAATACTTACAATTGTGAGATCTTTTGGTTGGATAGACCCCTTTTATTATGATATAGTGCTCTTCTCATCTCTTGGTAAAACCTAGTTTGTTTGATATAAGTATGGCTACTCTAGCTTTCTTTTGACGTACATTAACATGATAAGTAGTTCTCTATCCCCTCACTTTCAATCTGCAGGTGTCTTTAGGTCTAAAATGAGTCTCTTGTAGACAGCATATAGATGGACCTTCTTTTTTTTTTTTAAGATTTATTTATTTACTTAAGAGAGAGAGAGAGAGCATGAGCATGGGGAGGAGCAGAGGAAGAGGGGGACAAAAAGACTCCCATTGAGCAGGGAGTCCAACATGGGGCTGGATCCAAGGACCCTGAGCTCATGACCTGAGCTGAAACCAAGAACTAGATGCTAAGTGACTGAGCCACCCAGGTGCCCTGATGGATCTTGTTTTTTGTTTTGTTTTTTTTTTTTAAATCCATTTTGACACTCTATCTCATGATTGAGTATCTCATGATTGGAACATTTAATCCACTTACATTCAGAGTCATTATTGATAGATACGGATTTAGTGCCATTGTATTACTTGTTGTTTCTGGAGATCTTCTCTGCCCCTTTCTAGTCTTTGCTTTTGGTCTACCTTTCCCACTAAAAGAGTCTTCTTCAATACCTCTTGCAGGGCTGGTTTAGTGGTCATGAACTCCTTCACTTTTTGTTTATCTGGGAAACTCTTTATCTCTCCCATTCTGAATGACAGCCTTGGTGGATAGAATATTCTTGGCTGCATATTCTTCCCATTCAGCATGTTGAATATATCATGCCACTTTCTTTTGGCCTGCTAAGTTTCTGTGGAGAGATCTCCTGCTAGCCTTATTTGTCTTCCCTTGTACATTAGGGATTTCTTTTCCCTTGTTGCCTTTAGGATTTTTTCCTAATTTCTATATTTTGCAAATTTTACTATGATATATCTTGGTGTTGGCCTGTTCTTGTTGATTTTGATAGGAGTTCTCTGTGCTTCATGGATTGATGTCTCTTTCCTTCCCCAGGAAGTTTTCAGATATAATTTGTTCAAATAAACCTTCTTCCCATTTTTCCACTTCTTCTTCTTCTGGGACTCCTCTGATATGAATGTTATTATGATTTATGGAGTTGCTGAGTTCCCTGAGTCTACATTTGTGATCCAATATTTTTCTTTCCCTCTTCTTTTCAACTTCATTAATTTCCATAATTTTTAAAAAAGATTCATTTATTTGACAGAAGAGATCACAAGTAGACAGAGAGGCAGGCAGAGAGAGAAGGGGAAGCAGACTCCCTGCCAAGCAGAGAGCCCGATGCTGGGCTCAATCCCAGGACCCTGGGATCATGACCTGAGCCAAAGGCAGAGGCTTTAACCCACTAGCCACCCAGGCACCCCCATTAATTTCCATAATTTTATCTTCTTTATCACTTACTCAATCCTCTCTTCTTCCATCCTTATGGTCATTACATCCAGTTGGTTTCCCATCTCAGTTAAAGAATTTTTTCTTTCGACCTGACTAGTTTTCAGGTCTATTAGCTCTGCAATAAGGGACTCCATGGTCCCATATGCTTCTCTCAACCCCAGCTAGTATCCTTATGGTTGTTGTTTTAAATTCTGGTTCAGGCATGTACTTATATGTTTCGATTAGATCCCTGGCCATGACCTTTTCTCGTTTCTTCTTCTGGTATGAATTCCTCCATCTTGACATTTTTCGTTTAGGTCTCTTCTTCCATGTGTTGGGAACATAAGTCTGTTATGTTTTCTACTCCCTGAGAGGAATGTCTTTATGAAGAAGAGCTCATATACTGTTCAGGGCCTGGTGCTTCAGGAAATGTTTCTGGTGTATGCTGTGTGCATTCTGCTATTGTATTTTGGCTGTTCTTTCCCTCAGGTGAGTCCTCTGCAGTTTTTCCTTGCCTGCAGTGGGGAGTGTTTGGACCTTGTCCAGAATGTGGTGAGTTTTAACTAGATGTGCTTTGGTCTGCTTTTTAAAAGAGGCCTGATGCTATTTCCACTAGAGATGAAGCTTTGCGTCACTCTATGGTCAGTAAACTTGGTCTGTGTGTGTGTGTGGGGGGGGTTGTGCTCATCTTCTGGAGGAGGGCCCCACTGCTCTGGTTCTAAGTCACACTTGCCCTAGTAGAGAAGCACCTGTGGAGTGCAGGGGGGCAGAACTTGGTATAAGTATTTCAGGGCTCCACTTTGAGCACTAACTGCGCACTACAATGGTAGTGTAGAAAAATAGTTCCAGCCCTCTTCTGCATCCCTGAAGACAGGAGTTTGTGCCAGCTGCTGTCTGGGAATCCCTCACAGATATTGAATAATCTCCCCTCATATGTTCCAGGGGTCCGTTAGACTCCTGCCTTCATCCTGTCTGTGTAATGGCCCTCTGCCTGCCTGGCAGTGCAGTGTACCTGTGTTTTATCTCAGGCATTCTGGCTGAGTTTCAAAGCCCCAAATTTTAGTGACCTGGCTTGGGGAAGACTCACACTGGTTCTCTGGGTGAGGGTCTTACCATGCTGGGGCTGGTGCCAGTTTGTCCCAGAAAGGCAGTTGTACCAATATATGGGAGCCTGGAATTTAGAGTAAAGCACAGCAAAAAGCCCGAGTCCAGGTTGGACTCTGTCCCTGTACTTAAGGAGTGGGGGAGTGCAATGGTGCCACTGGCTCTTTTGTCCACTGAATGGCAATACCACCTCTCTGATATGCACTCCAAGAAAGGGAAACTGTCTCTCTCAGTGCATCCCAGGGGACCTCAGATCATGGTGTCCACTCCCAGGGCCTCTGTCCTCCTTCTCCACAGGAGCACTGCAGTTCCCACCAGCCACAGCATGGACTTCTAAAACTTCAGACTTTGGGCTCTGCTAGTTGTAAAAACTTACACGAAGCAATCCCTCTCATTTTTCCAGGCAATGACTTTGGGGAAGTGTTTTCCTTGTGTGATCGCCCTGTATGCTGCTTGCTTGCTCTCTCTCTCTCTCTGTGATCAGGGCTCCCTGTCTTCTGCAACACTCAAAATCCTTTACTCCCACAAATGTTTCTGAACCTCCTACATTCCATGATATGGCCTCCTATCTCCCCTTAGTTTTGCAGTTTGTTCTCTCAGTCCTCAGATAGATTTCTTGGGTGTTCAGAATGATTTGATATTTAACTAGCTGTGTTCAAGGGATGAGGCAAGCATGGGGTCATCCTGCTAATCTGCCATCTTAACTCTCCTCTAGACAATGAATTTTCAGGTTTTGTTTTGATTTATTTTTTTTAGCAAGCAAGTGATATGGTCTGATACATATATTTGTAAAAATTAATTCTCGTAGCTAAAAGATAAATTTAAGGAGAGCAAGAAGTCTAGTTAGAAGGTTAGTGCCATGGTCTGATGATGAATGGAAATGTAAAGTAAGCAATGATGATAGTTTGGGCTACACAGTAACTACAGACCTGATACAAAGGACTTTCTAAAATATATATATATCAAGTAAAAGGAAAATAATAGTGACCTACAAGATAGGTACCATTATTATCCTGGTTATACTTTATTATGTTAAATATAATTATAATTTATAATTATATAATAATTACATATAAACATATAATATATACAATGTAAAATAAATATACTTTATTTATAATAATAAATAAAATATTTGTTATACTAAATGTAATAACATAAGAAAACGTAAGAAAAAATTAGATGCATTGAACATAATTCTTAAGTAAATTGAACTAGTCATTTAAAATCTGGGGCACCTGGGTGGCTCAGCGGTTAAGCCTCTGCCTTCAGCTCGGGTCATGATCCCAGGATCCTAGGATCCTAGGATCGAGCCCTGCATCGGGCTATTTGCTCAGTGGGGAGCCTGCTTCCCCTTCTCTCTGCCTGCCTCTTCACTTACTTGTGATCTCTCTCTGTCAAATAAATAAATAAATAAAAATTTAAAAAATCTCCCATAAATAAAGACCAGGCTCAATGGTATTACCGTGGGCTCTACAAAACTGTCTGTCAAGGGTCTAATCAGGAGACAGAAACCGCTCTAATAACTTCTACAGAGAGAATTTAATTAAGAGAATCATTAGCTTTAAAAGGTAGCAAACAATTTTAACAAAGCACTCTAATACAGGAAAAACAAATATAGGATGTGGAACTACTTTTAGGGCTGAGAATAAATGAAGAAGGATCTAAGGAGTCTAGAATCCATTCCCAGGCCTAATCACTAAGCTCCTATAGAGGCAAATTGGCAAAATGTTGGAATTCCTTTGGTATCTATATTATCTCTTCCTAAGAGTAGACCTTATACTTCTCCATCTTGGCTAGGCTGGATATCAACTCCATTACAGGCCTCAAGACAATGACAGATGTGTGGGAATTTCCTGCAAAGTATCTGTTTCAGCTGAACTCACTGAAGATGTTTCATGCAAGGGAGTAACTGTTTGCACAAAGTGAGATGGAGTGGCCCTTCCACTAGCAAAAAAATTCAAGATAGTATGGGTTCCAAAATTCTTACCCTTGGCTTTATCTGCCAGATGTCACCTTCCAAGTAGTATGCCACTCCTTCCAATCAGTTTCCCTAGCATAGAGGGACTTAACAGGTTAACATGCTTTGCAACTCTGTAAACATTACAATCAAATGTGTGGTCTAATGATCAGCAATGTCTATCAGGTGGCCACATAAGATAAGGAAATTCTTCAAGGTTATCATGAAAGCTTTGTGATTCTTCATTCACGATATTACTTGGAAATCCAAAACCTTAACTTTAATTTTAATTCTGTGCTTTTACTTTTGGAAGCTCTCCAATGCACTAATAAATGACTAGCTTACCTCAATATCTTTGCAATCAACACTGTCACCATAGCAACTAAATCCCAGAGCCACTATCCCATTACCTTGCCCTCTTCTGTATTCTATCCCATGCCACTACCAGTGATAATTTAAATAACTGAAGTGCTGAATGTCATGGAATATTTGTGCCACATTTCCTCCAGCAAGATTATCCATGTTGTCATTAAGCACATGAACAACTGAAACTCAGAACCCCATTTTGAGGCTTTACTTCTTAACACTGGTCCAGTTCTTAAACTACCTGATCTTCAGTCAAAATGCTGGTAGAAAGATGGCACGCATGAAAAAGTTTAACTGAAGAGAATTTAAGGAGTGAACTATTTATAGAGGTGTGGACATGGTTAAGAGTATAAACAAAAGATGGTAAGGCATTCCTAGACTTGCAACAGTGGAAACCTCTATTGCCATCAGATCTAAAGGAGCAAGAAAGGTGAATCTGGCTATCAGACGGCCATGAAAGGTAGAGCCACACAAGAGGGGGTTCCTAGTAGAATCTGTAGTTTAAAA
>PISX010018058.1:0-28624 GCA_004024625.1 Mellivora capensis | reverse complement strand
TCTCCCTCTGCCCTCTTAAATTAAACTAAATTTAATTGCTAAATTAAATTTAGTAATTTAACAATCAAAAAACATCTTAAAGCTTATTATTAAACTAGGAATCAAAGATAATTTCCTTAATCTGTTAAACTATAAGAAATCAGTTAATGTGTATCTATAAGAAATCAATACCAAATATTATACTTGATAATATTTAAAACATTCTCTTGGGAATTGGAAAAAAATTCTATGTTTCCAGTTAGTGAAGTAAGGCCATAAAAAGAAATATGTTATAAAGACTGTACATGTTATGGTTATATATGTTAAAAATCTAAAATAATCCAAAGTCAAAATATTAAGATTAATAAGTTTATTTAGTAAGGGTGAAGGCTGTGAGGTGGCAAGTGGGGATGATTGCTTCTGGCATCTAGTGGCAGTGGTCAGGGGTGCTTATAAATGTCCTACATTGAACAGTACAGTGCCAGCAATAAAGAATGATCTATCTGGTCCAAAATGTCAATAGTGTTGAAGTTGAGAAACACTGTGAGTGAGTGAGTGAGTGAGTGAGTGGAAGATGAAGGTTTCTTGAGGCTCTGAAGTTATACAACACCATTTCCATTGTTTTCTACTAGGTAGAATATCACAGAGCCAGTGCAGATGCCAGGGGT
This sequence comes from Mellivora capensis, assembly GCA_004024625.1. Taxonomy (NCBI): domain Eukaryota; kingdom Metazoa; phylum Chordata; class Mammalia; order Carnivora; family Mustelidae; genus Mellivora; species Mellivora capensis. The sequence continues at coordinate 27,977 of PISX010018058.1, read as the reverse complement.
TGGAAAGTATTTTCCATCTTTTGATGGGAATAGCTCCAAGGAATTTACAGACATTGGTTTTCTACTACAAAACTGATTTGGGTTGGGGATTCAACTATCAGGTGGATATTAATTCCTTTCAATGAAATGGAGAAGATACATGTATAGGTAGGGGTAGGCAGGCAGTTCATGGATGGTTCTGAGATTTCAAAAATGGAGCAGAAGGAGACAGAGAGGCAGTAGACTAAGATTAAGATGGAAAAAGTACCATGTAAAATTCAGGCCTCATGTTGATTTTTGAAATACCCACATCTAAGGTGTGTAATTGAGTCATTTAAGTCCCATGACGCAGGATGCCAAGAAGTCTTGGCAGTTAATATAAAGAAGTAAAACTTACAGTTTAGCTTACTGCCAGTCTCACCATCATGTCATAACCTAGTTCAATTTAGAAAACAGAAAAATAATCTAGGTCTTTACCAAGGCCATTTGGTGAGGCAGCAAAGGGGGTGATCATATCACATAGCAAACACGATAATCTTTACAACCCTCTTTAGATACTTCCTGCACTCCCCGAAAGCTTCATTACATGTGGCAATATTCAAATCACTTTCCTCTTTCCCTTTATAAATCCCGCAAACTTCTCTCAGCCTTTCTTTTCACTTCTCCACTATGTGTCTTCTTCCTTGCTACTTTCCTTGGTCTTTATTCTTCTTGGTAGGTCGATAGCCTAGCACCTAACACTTGTCTTTGCTTTTCCTTTTTACCACCTCAGTCAGTAAAACCAAAGAATTCTCCTCAGATCCCACTTCCTTAGGAAATAAATCAAGTGGAGGTGAATAGTTTATTTATATTTAAAATTATTTAGCTCCTGGCCATTTGCATGGAATGATTTGATGACACTGTCTTGCCTGCAACTTTCCTGCACATCAGCTACAGGACAGTTAAAGGGATAAAAATGGGTCTCAGCTTCCATTTCCAGGTTTAACTGAACAGTAAGTCTTCAGACCCAAAGTATGACCAAGACTTTCCTCAAACTGCAACTTATCTCACCTTAGAGTAAGTTATGGGAACACAAGGAATATATCCACAGGACATTTTTACCAGAGAAATAACATTCATTCTGCTTTACAATGTTTGAAGCGTCTCAGTCTTGAATGGTGCATTCCTACAGGCTTAGTGATAGGGCCTTGTCTTAGTTTGTTGGGGCTGCTATCACAACATACCTTACTCGAGAGGATTGGACACATTATTGTCTCAAATTTCTAGAAGCTGGAAGTCTGAAATCAGGTGCCAGCATGGTTGGGTTCTAATGAGAAACTCGTCTTGGATTATTGACATCTCCTTGATGTATGCTCGCATGGCCTTTTGTTGGTGAATGTATGTAAACAAAGAAAGCTCTGGGGGAACCTGGGTGGCTCAGTCACTTAAGTATCTGCTTCAGCACAGGTCATGATTCCGGGGTCCTGGGACCAAGCACCACGTCAGGCTCCCCGCTCAGTGAGGTGTCTGCTTCTCCTTCTCCCTCTTTTCCCTGCTTGTGCTTGCACTCTCTCTCTCACTCTATCAAATAAATAAATAAAATCTTAAAAAAAAAAGAAAAAAAGAAAGTTCTGGAGTGTCTTCTTCCATTTATTATAAAAGGAATAATTCCGTCATGGGGAGCCCCAGCCTCATGAGTATCAAAACCTAATTACCTCCCAAAGGCCTTAACTCCAAATATCGTTACATAGGTGGTCAGGTTTCAACATATGAAATTTGGGGGACACAAACATTCAGTCCACAATAGGTCCAAAAGATCTTAAGATTAGGAAGAAAAAATTTTACAGGAGGTTGTGAAAACCACTGTCTTCACATAAAACTTCCATTTCTTACCTTTATAGTAAATGCAATTTTCTTTATATACAAGCCTAAAATGAGATGTATATTTATTTATGATTTTAAAATATTTTAGTGCTACTCACAAAGCCACCAGTACCTGCCTTCATTATTTTCCTCTAAAAGCAAGTATGTTTTCTTTGAATATTAATAAGATATTCAAACACACATGTAGGTATTGAATATTTTATTAATTCCTATAACTAAAAGTCCTCTTCCTTTCCTGTTCCTTTTATGACAGTATCTTTCCTTTTCACACATCAATTTTTCTTCTTACTGAATTACAGAGATGGAAAAAAAAACCCTGAATAACACTGAAGGTAAACACATCAGTTTCCATGGGAACAGCAGCAGCTGAGTGATGAGAACCACTTGTGGCTGCAACATTTGCAGGAGACCAATTACCAAACCTGGAAACTCTAATTCAGTAAACAGGGACAGCAGTGAGTATAGTTAAAGAAAATTGCTTATTTTATTATGAGGGAGAGAGGCAAGCCAGGAGTTTGAGAACTATAGGAGGCAAAGATGATATTGACAAGCATGTCCATTACTTAATAAAGTGGTCATTTTCAAAGGGGCCTGGGAAAATGCAGTTTGCAGCAACTGTGACTGCAATATGGGAGTCTAATATTACTCCCTGTGTTTACTGGTGGTTACCCCAAAGGAGTGGTGATGAGGCAGGGTGAAAATGGCACCACACTGAAATTTAACACATTGTTCCTTAGTCTATTGGGTATCATAAAATTCTGAGCAATGTAAAACGAGTCTGGTAGGACTTGGACATTCACTTAGCTTTAAAAAAGAAAATCTGCATTACATGCTATCTCATTAAATGCTCAATGTGGTGGAAAGAAAGTTATAACTACATTTCTCATTGTTTTACATCTTAAGAATGAGAAGAGCAATCAATGAGACTTTTTATTTACCCCAAGTATCATCATTTGTCCTCTGGGTCTGAGGGGTTGGGGCATCTTTGTGCATTTGTTTTCCAGTTATCTTAGGAACAATTAAATAGAAACAATTACCCATATTTCTGAGATTTTTGCAAATCAGAACGGAGATCCACCTCGTGAGGACTTATATGTACTAAAGGATATGGAATATGAATTTTGTGTCCTATATGCTATCATCAGAATCAGTTCCATCCAAGAAGTAGGATCTTTGTTGCAATCACAAAAAATACTTGGATGAATTCCTTGATGACTCATTTGATTCTTCAGGCTTTTTTTTTTTAAAAAGATTTTATTTATTTATTTGACAGAGATCACAAGTAGGCAGAGAGACAGGCAGAGAGAGAGGAGGAAGCAGGCTCCCCGCTGAGCAGAGAGCCCAATGCAGGGCTTGATCCCAGGACCCTGGGATCATGACCCGAGTCGAAGGCAGAGGCTTTAACCCACTGAGTCACCCAGACTGGCTCCCCAGACTATTCAGGCTTTTTAATCCACAAAACAGAACACTTTCTTGCATATATAACTGGTACTTAATAAAATTTACTTAATTGAATATAAGTAGACAAAAAGTTGTTAAAGCAATTAGTTGTACCAAATATGAATAATTGAATATGATTGCAATGTGATAAAAGAGCTTAAAAACTTTCATTTCTGCATTTCAAACTAAATAGTTTTATAATAAAATTTAAAAATTCACTATTAAATCCATTTTTCCATGGACCTGAAAAAGATGTTCCGTCTTCATTTACAGAGGGAAAGTTTGTACAGTGGAAACAACAGTGATTAGATATCTTCTTTTTAAAGTTCTGGATACATCTTAAAATCTAAATGGTTGCATGATTTTGGGCAAATCCTTGAGGTTCATTTTCCTCATCTGTAATATTCTCCCTGGTGAGACTGAAATGACATTATAAATAGGTCAGCAATTCCAAAATTGTGGACTATAAAATGAACTATAAAAACCTAATCTCCTTAGTGTCTTTCTCCTTTGGGTCTTTACACAAATGTCATCTTCTCAGTGAGGCTATCTGTGGGCACCTTGTCTGAAATGCAGCCCACTTCCAACTCCTTTTGCTTTGTCTCCCTAGCTCTTATTACCATGTTCCACAATATGTACCCTACTTATTTGTTTTATTTATGGACTCCCTGCTTCCTAGAATATAAACTCCATGAGAGTCAAGCTTTTTTTATTATATTTTTCCCTAGATATATCCATAGACATGAATAAGTGTTTATAAATATTTTTAATGAATGAATGTAAAACTGAATGAATAAAACTTCATTTTCAACTTTTTATTAATGTTAATGGCTTCTCAAAATTATAAAAACATAACCAGAGTCATTACATCAAGGCCTCTGATCATATGTGTTAAAGTCAATAGACTCCAATGAAAGAGTTAAGATACCCACAAAACGGATAATCCTGGGCATACCTCTCAACCATTTTTTCTCTGTTACAGGTATAAGTTAGCTAGTGACTTCAGTTTCATCCCTCTGAAAAGATTGTTATCAGCATAAAATATGATTTTGTGAGCAAAATGCTTTAAAAAGTTAAAAGTATCAATAAAATATTACAATCTGTATTATTATTAAACAGTGGGATTTCTGATGCCTTAATGTTTTGTCAGGGACATTAAACACAGTGGGAGGAAGAGTGACAGCTGCAATGCAAACATTTTCCAAGGAGTAAAGAGAAGGAATTTACAGCTACAGTTGGCCTCTCTACCACAAATGCATTTGGAGCCTGAATCATGAGCTTCAGAGTAGAGCACTGATCACAGCTTTGGGCAGAGATCAGAGTGGCCCACAGTGTTCTTCATGGAACTTGGGAGAGTTGAGTTGTGAGGCAAGCTCAGGAATTCTAGCAAACTAAAATGTGCAGATTAACATTAATTATTCAGTACCACATAAAAGGTACAATTAAAAACATTAAAAAATAATCATACATCTGAAAATAAACTACTTCTGGGGCACCTGGGTGGCTCAGTGGGTTAAAACATCTGCCTTCGGCTCAGGTCATAATCCCGGGGTCCTGGGATCCAGCCCTGCATCGGACTCTCTGCTCAGCGGGGAGCCTGCTTCCTCCTCTCTCTCTGCCTGCCTCTCTGCCTACTTGTGATTTCTGTCTGTCAAATAAATAAAATCTTTAAAAAAAGAAAAAAAAAGAAAATAAACTACTTCCTTCAAAATGTCATGAAAACGGGAAGCTTCTCCTGACAGATTGAATTTTCTTTGGGTACCATTGTTTTGGCATTATGCCTTTTAATACCCCTGCATATGATTATCTTTCAAATAACATGAACTTTTTTTTTTTTTAAGATTTTATTTATTTGTCAGAGAGAGAAAGAGAGAGAGCACAGTAGGGAAGTAGGGAGAGTGGCTGGCAGAGCAGGGAGAGAGAGAAGCAAGCTCCCTACAGAGCAAGGAGCCTGATGTGGAACTTGATCCCAGGAAACTGGGATCATGACATGAGCTGAAGGCAGATGCTTAACTGACCGAGATATCCAGGTGTCCCATAACATGAAATGTTTAAGTAGGAAAATTTAGAATATACTCTCTATACTTCTTATTTTTCTTTCCCTCAAGTTCATTATGTTAGGTATTGAGAATGGTGTTTGGGACAAGTCTTCTAAAGCAGGCTGAGTCAGAAACAAGGCACGTTCTAGGCCTGTGTGTTGGGAAGCAGTATAATGTTTGAAACACACAACCTTTGGAATCCCACTGCTCTGTGTTTCAGGTGCCACACAGGGACTTTTAGCTAGTTTCTCCAGCTAATTCCAAAATGGGTTTAAGAGACTGGCCATCTGTGTGTGGAATGGATGGATAAATGATCCTCTTAGATGTCTACCGTCATGAACTGATATGGGTAAGTGTTTCTTAAGAAAGAGGGATGAGTGGGGAGTAGTGTGCTATGATACCTGAAAGAAGGAAAGGATGGAGAATATGAAGGGAATGAAGGGACATGGTCTCTCTGTCTCTTCACATGAACTGGGGATTTGTCTTGAGCCCCAGTGTAAAGAGGAGTGAAGAACAGGAGTTGATGAAGCAATAATTAGTGAGGTGGGAGTTGGGTGTGTGTACATAATAATGGTACAGTGAGTGCAACTTTAGGTCTAGGTGAAGTGCTGCACAGAGATGGGTATAAAGACATCCTTTATCCTGAATTCCTATAATCCTCTCATAGCACTGCATGGTACCACTGATCCCAAATTCAGATTTGTGCTGAGGAATCCAAGGGTAGCTGCCAACCCAGGGTAACTGCCTGGCAGGAAAGCTTGGAGAGAGCATTCCCAAAAGAATTGATGCTGGTCCCATCAATGTGGGAATCAGAGTGGAGGAATGGAAGTAGACTTGTTCTCAAGCCACATGAGACACCCATAAGGAGAGCCTGTTAGGGCAGCTGTGTCACAGGGAAGACCAAGTGCCATTGCAGTTTGGGTGTTAGTGTTAACAGAACCTCATCTGTACCCTCAGACACGTAAGACTTAGGGGCAATTCTGGTTACAGAGAGAGCTCTGGAAGGGCTCAGTGGCCCATTGAAAGGATTAGGTAACAATACGGTCTATGGTACAGTGCTTTGACACACCAAGTTACTGCATAAATGTATCCATCTTAGAGGATTTCCTAGGGACCTGAATGCAAAAGTGCAGAAGAATACTCACATTCCCCAGTGGCCTTCTCTGTCCCCCACTCCTTATTAAAGCATCCTTACTGAAACTATAATGACTCCAGGGTCTGCATGGTTGTCCAGGATGATGTTTAATAGCTTTCTGTACCCTGCATAAATTACAGTCTGGGCTTCCATAGCTCAATCCATGTCAGAGGATGGACAGACACATTGAAATATCCTATATGCTTTTGTCCTCAACCTCACTGGCAATTCTTATAAATTAACAGTATCCTTTGAAAGAGAGAAAAAAATTTTAATTGAAATCATGCAACATTAAATGATTAAATCTGAATAAAGTTAATCATAAACCAATCGTCTGGCTCAAAGAAGATTTTTACAGCCAAATCACTGTTCCACAGTGGTGTCTTATTCCTTTCCCTTTGTTCAATACGCTATTTTTAAAGCCTCTGTAATATTACATTCACAAAGGAGCTGGAGTAAAAGAAGTGAAAAAGAAAAGCCTAATGTAATAAAAATCAAAATGAAGCTGCATACCAAACATGACAAAATAAAACACTGATCTCTCCCAGGGGTCTACCACAGCCAGTTCTTCCAATTCATCTACTGCTGAGAAATTTTATGTTGTTTTGATTACATCCAAAGCAAAGCTGCTCTGAATTATTTAAACATATGCATACTGGAATGTACTACATTGAAAAATATAAAGTAAAGTCAATTGACTCTGTTTTTCCCAGATTTCAATATGCAATTGTGTAGGCTTTCTGAGTAACACAAATTTCTAAAATAGGTGTAAATTAAAATATAGAAAATGCAACTTATTTTAGTCAGATCAATGATTCAAAGGACAAGAATGTGAAAGTTCATAGCTGTGTACTCAGTCATTGAAAATTCCCATTAGGCCTTAGTAAATATGCCTGTTTGTACTGGGTTACAAAAGCTCTTCAGGTTAGGTGTCACATATTCTTTTTCTTGTGAGATTTTCCCACTCTCTCCAATACTATTCCCTAACATACATATATATATATATACATATATATATTTATATTTATTTATTATATAGTATATAATAAATATATATATATATTTACAGTGTATCTATACTATAGCTATATTTATATTAAAATGTAGAATTAGAGCTATATGGGAATATAAACAACAACCAGCCCAATTACTCATTAAAAGATGAGAAATATGACTAAATCAAGACAACAAAATAGAGGTGAAGAAGCTGCAGAAGAAAAGTGTGAAGCTAGCAGAGTTTGGTTCAAGAAGTTTAAGGAAAGAAGCTGTCTCCATAATATAAAAGTGCAAAGTGAAGCTGCCAAGTGCTGATACAGAAGATATGGTAAGTTATCCAGAAGATCTAGTTAAGATCATTAATAAATGTGGCTACACTAAACATATTTTCAATGTAGATGAATCAGCCTTACATTGAAAGATGCCATCTAGGCGTCGCGTCGGAGGTCAGCATGAAAGATGCCATCTAGGACTTTCATTGCTAGAGGGAAGACACTATCTGGCTTCAAGTCTTCAAAGTACAGTTTGAGTCTCTTGTTAGAAGCTAATGCAGCTGGTGACTTTAAGTTGAAGCCACTGAATGCTCATTGGCCATTCCCCAAATTCTAGGACCCAAAAGAATTATGCTAATCTACTCTGTCTGTGCTCTATCAATGGAGAACAAAGCCTGGATGAGAGCGCATCTATTTACAACATAGTTTACTAAATATTTTAAGCCTACTGTTGAGATCTACTGGTTAGAAAAAAAGGATTTCTTTAAAAATATTACTCCTCATTGACCATCCACCTGGCCACTCAAAAACTTAGATGGAGATATGCAAAGAGATTAATGTTGTTTTCATGCCTGCTGACATAATATCCATTCTATAGTCCATGAATCAAGGAGTAACTTTGAATTTCAAGTGTTATCTAAAAAATACATCGTGTAAGGCTATAGCTGCATAGGTAGTGATTCCTCTGATGGATCTGGACAAAGTAAATTGAAAGCCTTCTGGAGGGGCTTCAGGGTGGCTCAGTGGGTTAAGCCTCTGCCTTCAGCTCGGGTCATGATTCCAGGGTCCTGGGATCGAGCCCCACATCAGGCTCTCTGCTTCACGGGGAGCCTGTTTCCTTCTCTCTCTCGGCCTGCCTCTCTGCCTACTTGTAAGCTCTGTCTGTCAAATAAATAAATAAAATCTTAAAAAAAAAAAGAAAGCCTTCTGGAAAGGATTCACCATTCTAAGTGCCATTAATATTTGTGATGTTAACATTCACACAAATGTTAACATTTATGATGATGACCTCATGGGAAGAGGTAAAAAATATTAGCATTAATAGGAACTTGGACCAAGTTGATTGCAACTCTCAGGGATGACTTTGAGGGATTCAAGACTTCAGGGGAGGAAGTGCAGATGTGGTGGAAATAGCAAGAGAACTAGAATTTAGAAGTGGAGCCTGAAGATGTGACTAAATTGCTGCAATCTCATGATAAAACTTTTAACAGAAGAGAAGTTGCTTCTTATAGGTGAGCAGAGAAAGTGGTTTTTTGAGATGGAAACTAGTCCTGGTGAAGATGTAAAAATTGCTGAAATGACAACAAAGGATTTAGAATATTACATAAACTTAGTTAATATAGCAGTGGCAGGGTTTGAGAGGAATGATTCCAATTTTGAAAGAAGTTCTGTGGGTATAAAATTATGAAATAGCATAGTATGCCACAGAGAAATCATTCATGAAAGGGAGAGCAAATCAATATAGAAGGCTTCATTTTTAAGAAACTGCCATAGACATCCCAACCTCCAGCAACCAACACCCTGAGCAGTTAGTAGCCATCAGTTTTGAGGTAACACCTTCCACCAGCAAAGTGTTTGTGATTTGCTGAAAGCTCAGATAATAGTTGGGATTTTTAGCAATAAAGTATTTTTTAATTAAGGTGTGTACATTTTTAAAGATGTAATGCAATTGTACACTTAATAGACTACATGATAGTGTAAACATAACTTTTATGTATAATGGAAAATAAAAGGATTCCTTTAAAAGTACCTCAATCACCACAAATTCATTTGACTCACTTTATTGTGATATTTGCTTTATTGCGGTGGTCTGGAACTGAATTCACAATATCTTTGAGGTATGCCTGTGTATGTGAAAATGTCACTTTATAATGATGGTTGAGGTACTTTTTCATAGTTTGATATGAATAACTGATAAGCTGAAATAATGATACATTCTCATATTCATGTGTCATGTAAAATAGCAATTCACAATTTTGGAACATCTGGGCAGTTTTATGCAGAGTTCTAGATTATAGGACTGGTAGAACTTACATATTATGTTATTATTCCTTCTGAGAGCTGTTGGTTACTAGGTAAACATCCTCTGGTGTTGAGTTAACCTTTTGAATCACATTTAATATATTAAAATTCATAATAAATGCCAGTTATTGATTGTTCACTGACTTTCAAAATAGTAATTATTTCTTGATTCAGTGGCTTCCAAATGTGGTTGTATATCAGACTCCTTTGGTGAGCTTATATAAAATAATGTGGATTCCAACCCCAGACCCCAGACTCTGGGGAGAGGGCCTAGGGCATTGGTATGCCTTGTCTTTTTTTTTTTTTAAATATTTTATCTTTTTTTTAAAAATTTCTTTTCAGCGTAATCACATCAAAAAATGGGCAGAAGATATGAATAGACACTTCTCCAATGAAGACATACAAATGGCTATCAGACACATGAAAAAATGTTCATCATCACTAGCCATCAGGGAGATTCAAATTAAAACCACATTGAGATGCCACCTCACACCAGTTAGAATGGCCAAAATCAGCAAGACAGGAAACAACGGGTGTTGGAGAGGATGTGGAGAAAGGGGAACCCTCTTACACTGTTGGTATGCCTTGTCTTAAAGCATTTTTCAACACTTCTTGGCCTTTTGGCTAAGATCAAGTGTAAAACTCTTCAACTGATCTAAAGTGCAGCCACAGTTGAGCATGTTTTAGTTCCTGAGGTATTTTGGGGTTGTATTTTACACTTTTCAAGTGATGTTTTAACCCTTTCAAGCTTTTATGATTCGATTTACTGTGTCAAACTGGTATTAATAATTGATACATTAGATTCTAAAAAACAGAAAATGAATCAACCTGTAAATAAAGGAGTCTGGAGGCAGTGTGTCTCCTTTAGAAGATTATAGTAGCCAAGTTGCATGATGCAACTATCCTAACAATAATAATTATTGTGAAGTACTCATTTCAAAAGTAATATTCTTCCTAAACCATCACTCATATCATTTTTGTCCCCCAGATAGTTGTCTATAAACAGATCAAGGGGTTCAAATTCTTTCCCTAAGTAACAGTAGTAATCTATATTTTATTTCCACTTAGTAATAGGAAAAGAGGAAAATACATTTTGTAAATTATCATTTGATATCAAGCTTTCCCCATTGTCACGTGGGTCAGAATATTAAAACATTCATTCATAAGCTTGAATATCCTCTGTTTGTTTCTTCTACTTCAGGGAGACTTTCAGGAAAGTAATTAAGCCAAAACTGTCAGAAGCTCCTCACAAGTATTCTTTTCAACAGGGACTTTTGATATAACACTTTGAAAATTAGACTTGCTTTAATCAGGATAATCTAAAATCAATTATACCCAGCAGCACTGAACAAACACGTCGAACTTTGTTAGTTTGCGGAATGAGACTTCTTGCAGAGTGGCTGCCTCTCTAAATAAGTAGACATAAAAGTCCCTCCTTGGTAAGTATTTCCAGCGCTTGTGGGCAATGTTGCCCTGGGTAGTTTATAATGACACACACAGCATTGCATGCTGCTACAGAGAAATCTCGCCTGATGTGCGCTGGGAGGGAATATCTCCAAGCCTTCACAGATTTTGATCCTCCTCTTCATACACTTTCCAAAATATGTATTTTAAATTCTAGTACTACCATGATGAATTGGAGATTTCACTTTGAAGTCTGCTATTTAAGTAAATGTGGATCCTAAATAGCCTCTCAAATGTACTCTGATTATACATGGGTTGCTTGGTCTGCCTCCTCACCTGCCTGCCACTTCACCTCCCCCAGCTCAACACCATAGTAACAAATTTTAGTCTTAAAAAGTCTTTACATAAAGTTAAAAAGTTAAAGAACAGTATAGACATTTATGGCCAATCTGTTCACAGTAGCAAGATAGTAATTTTATATAGCTTAGCACTTAAAAGTCTTACTAAAAACATCTTCAGATATTGCTCACTCTGCCCAGTTTTCCACTCAGGGAAGCTGCTAAATGTTTTTTCCTCTGTCCCTCTGAAGCCTTCTCACTATTTTGCTGCTTTTGCCTCTCTTCCTTTCCTTATTCTCCCCATGCTCCTGATAACTTTTCTTTTCCATTCAATAGCTTGCTGGCAATCATGGTTCATCTCTTGCTGTCCTTGTTCGAATCAGGCACCCCAAACCTTCTGAAATTCTATTCCATACAATTCACCATCTCATTATATTTTTCCCTTAGCAAAAATCTCTGTAGTGCTCCATAGAGAAGTATACAGCATACTATTTTGCCTCGTAGGGTCCCTTCCCATTCACAGTCCAATATCCTTTTCTTCTTCTCTGAGGTGAATGAGATTTTTCTGTTTCATCCGAAGGTATTACCAGGCTTAGTATGGTTATACCAATCAGTTTTTACTGGCATGCCTGAATGCATACATTCATTCTGAGATTTAATTTTTGTCTTCTTTAATTTTGTCTTCTTTTAATTTTGTCTTCTTTAAGGTTTCTACTTCTAAAATTAGGGTTAAAATACTCGAGATTCAGATTGCCGCTAATATCTTTCTGTCACAACTGTGGCCAGTATACAACTGTCCTCGCCCCTGCTGGAGACTATGAAATGACGGGAGACAGATATCTGGGTACTAAAAATCATTATCAACATTTCCATACTTGAAGTAGATCAGAGAATCCTGTTTCCAAGCTGAGTCCTACATTGATTCTGGGATAGGGAGACTGCCAATTCTCTTCATTGGAATTGATGAACTGGTTTATCGCTGCCCACTGATATCTTTCCTTTCATGGATTCAGTGTCAAGATAATGAGGTATACCTGTGGTACTTTTACTCAGCATCTCTGTCATTTTTAGTTTTCATTTGCTTAACAAATAGTGAGCATTTAGGGAGCCCTCAAATCTCAGTAAACTTCAGTCTTTTAAATCATTTTTACAAATTTGGTCCAAGTGTGTCAGATTTTTTTCAAGCTGTACTTCACAATTCCAAGTCGTTGGGTCTCATTTAAACATATCGTAGAAGAACATTCTTTCCTTTTTGCTGATTCTTGATTGTAAGTCCAACCTACAAATCCAAACTTACTTATTTTCTTATAATTTAATCTCACAAGGAAGTGATGAGACTATTTAGTATGATATGGAGGTTCTGATGACTTTGAATTCATTCATAACAACTATTACTAGATCCTATAAACCAGAAGGCTCCATACTGCAAACAAAGTGCTTTGTTTGGATTGTATATTATTTTAATAGAGAAGTTTGACACTCATTATCAGAATTCCAGATTCTCTTGAAAGAGTAGCAACACCAGGTACTACTGGACCTGTTTTCCCATTGAGCAGCTATTGGCCAATACAGAGTAGTGGTTGCCTCCTTTAATGGGGTATGTGCTTTTCAGCTAGCAAAAGCCCTTACACCTAATTCTTTAACATTTGGTTGTTTTTGATCATTTATGTTAGGTGATTGGCCTAGGGAGACATTTGAGTTTGTCACCCATGGTATAGACTCTTAGCTAGTCTGCAGTATTTTCATCTCTAAACAGCACTCAAAATCATTTTTTTCTATATCTGATATAAAACTCTTCAGGATATTTCTGCATTTTCTGTGGAAAGGAACCTGTACTAGTAGGTTTGTATCTGTTTAGTTATAAGTTCCATGTTAGAAAAAAAATCCCCAGAACATTTGATAAATTAAGATAAAGATTTAACATAAGCCTTAGTATATCTGCCACCAGTTGCTTTTCTTTCCTTCCTCCCTCCCTTCCTTCATTTCTTCCTCCCTCCCTTCTTCCTTCCCTTCCCTTCCTCCCTCCCTCTCTCCCTTCCTTTCTTCCCTCCCTCTTTCCTTTCCTCCCTCCCTCCAGTTCTCCTTTCCTTTCTCCTTCCTTTTTTTACTCCTCCTTCTGTCCAGTTTTCCCTGCCTCCTTTCTTTTTCTTCCTTGCATTTTTTAGTAATGCATTTATTAATCAGATTTGCAGTGAATATTTACTTTGTGTCATGCTTGTCCTGGCATAGAGTGATAAACAAAACAGTTTTTATAATCCTGACATTTAGGATGTGGGTGGGGTTGGAGAAAGAGGAGAATGATTATTAAGTAAACATATTAAAAAACACTGGTAGTAAGGGATTACACCATGGGGTCCAATGTAATCTAAGAGCAATGGGAAAGCTTTGAAAGGGTTTAATCATTGCAAGGGTGTGTGTGTTTGATAGTGTATACGTGTTACACAGTGAGATCTGTATTAAAATAACCATTCTTGATACTACAAGGAGCAGGATTACAAAGGATTTGGGCAGATGAAGGCAAGCCAGCTGTGAAACTTTTGTAATAATATAGCTGAGAAAGGACGGCAGCTTGGATAAGGGTGGAAGGAGCAATAATGGAAAGAAGGCAGAAGATTAAAAAGGAATTTAGAAGAAAGTCAACAGGCCTTTACGCCATGAGAGGTAAAGTAGAGGCAGGGATCAAGGATGGCTCTGAGGTGCTGAGGGTTCAACAAAATAGATGTTGCTGCTACCGCTGAAAGAGGAAATCTTGCTCAGATTTGAGGGAAGATAAGTAGATCAGCTTGTGAGATATTTATGGTGTATTTAGGTATTCTTGTGGAGATGGAATGAAGGCTCTGAGCAGGACTGGCTACATAATTTTCAGGGCCTGGTGCTAAATAAATATGGAGAACCTTGTATTTAAAAAAAGATTAATAATTTCAACATGGCTGCACCAACGCAGTAAACTAAAGGGTGGCTCTTCTAAGCATAAGCCCTGTATGACTTTATATATTGCACACACTTGAATGTATTATGCATCTGGAACTCAGAGGAAGTGTCTCAATTGGGAAATACACATTTGGGAGCCATCATGGTCTAGATGGTAAATAAAGGTGTGGGTTTAGATAAAACTATCTAAAGAGACTTAAATGAATGAGAAGAAAAGCAAGTCCCAAAGAACTCATGACAATGCCATAGCTGCAAGAGGCTCCTAAGAACTCTCACTTCTCAAGAAACCACAAGTCCATATATACTGAGTTAAATACTAATTTCTAGGAAATTACTTAGGGAGAATTTTTAAAGCTTCTTCAATTTAGTGAATGCACATAATATAATATAATCTGGAATTTTCTGCTTGATGCATTCAGTTTAAACTGCAACATGCCCATTAATTCCATGTCAGTGTGGACTCCACAACATAGTGCTACTATAGGACCCACCACGGCTTACAGCTTGACCATGCTAGTTCTTATCACCTAGGTCATACTGTAGGTTTGCCATCTATAACTAGTGAAAGGGGTGTGGCTGGAAGCTTCTTTCTTTTTTGTTTTACCACTGAATCACTGCTACTGTTTGTGACCCCTGGGGTGCAAGCCAGTACTAAGGAAGGAAGGAGAGGCTAGGGGGCCAGAAATCTCCTGCAGAATGGTCTGTGTTTTGGTTCTGTTTTGCACTTATCATCTATTACCTTAGAATCTTTAAAAAAATATTTTATTTATTTGGGAGAGAGAGAGCGCAACAGTCAGGGTGCTGAGAGAGGGGGAAGGGCAGAGGGGGAGGGAAAGGGACAAGCATACTTTGCCCCTAGCATGGAGCCTGATGCAGGGCTCCATCTCACAATTCTGAGATCATGACCCTGAGATCATGACCTGAGCCGAAGTCAAGAGCTGGATACTCAACCAACTAAGCCACCTAGTTGCCCTTTTATTTTAGAATCTTGACTGAAACTTCCATCTCAAGTTCTATATAAAAGAATGTAACATCCATGTCTATGTTGCTAACCTGAGACATGATTCCAAGAACACTTTGTCCATAGCTTTCTGAACAGAAACTCTTAACTGGAACTTTAATCTTAGACTGAATTGTTCTGGTAGTGCTTTAGCTTACTCAAAGATGTTATGGGATCTGGGAGCCCAGATCTAGTTTCAGGATCAGGGAAGGCTTTCTGGAGCCTGGGTGTTGTCAGGTGAGAAGGTGGAGCAGGGGTGATGTTGTTTTGAGCTGCGTGCTTAGGGTAGACAACTCAGCACATTGAAAGGGATGGGTCAGAGAATAGGGGCATTCAGGATAGTAAAAGTTATTCATCACAACCAATCAGAATTATTCTTATGTTAAAAAAACTGATTAAACCTGCTTATCAGAAGAAGGTGACATTTAATATTAAAATGTTTTTTCAAACTTTCATACTCCTAAGATTTCAAAAACTCATAGATTAAATTTTTAAATGAGGTAAATAAATGGAAGTTTCTCCCTAGAATAAAAATAAACAACTCGGGAATGCCTGGGTGGCTCAGTCCGTTAAGTGGCTGCCTTCGGCTCAGGTCATAATCCTGGTGTCCTGAGATTGAGTCCCACATCAGGCTCCTTTCTTGGCGGGGAGCCTGTTTCTCCATCTGCCTCTGCCTACCACTCTGCCTGCCTGAACTCTCTCTCTCTCTGACAAATAAATAAATAAAATCTTTAAAAACAAACAACTCGAGTGTCTTATAATTAACAACACTTGCCTTTACTTTGATTTGGTTCCTTACTCAGATACCTTTATTCTGTGTAAGATTTAGATCTTTAAGTATCTGAATTTTATTCAGAGTACATTGAAAAATCAGTGGAAACAAAGAGAGAAGAATTAATAAAAATCAGGGAATCAGCCTAGTTTAATGGATACGATATTGAGGAATGGGGTTCTAGTCTCAGTTTTCCTGAGAGCTAGCAGTGGGATGATCTTGGTCAAATCACAAAATATTGTGACTTGCCTTAAAATGAAAAAATGAAAAGTTGTAATCAAAATATCCCTTCCACCTCCAACACATCCCTGACTCTGTTTAGGCAGTGCAATCTTTCTAACTCCGGAACTGTAACTCTCTAGCAAGAGGAGAATAGTTATAGAAATATATTGAATTATTTTGTTATTAATTACACTTAAAAAAATCAGTTAAGGGGCGCCTGGGTGGCTCAGTGGGTTAAAGCCTCTGCCTTCGGCTCAGGTCATGATCCCAGGATCCTGGGATCAAGCCCCGCATCGGGCTCTCTGCTCAGCGGGGAGCCTGCTTCCTCCTCTCTTTCTGCCTGCCTCTCTGCCTACTTGTGATCTGTCAAATAAATAAATAAAATCTTAAAAAAATCAGTTAAGATGATAGTTAATACCATGAAGGGAGAAGAGTAAAGGGGCAGGAACTGGGCCACAGTTAAGAGTACTGAGAAGGAATGTATTATGGGAGGATTATGCCAGAAGAAGTAGTGGAGAACCAGAAAACAAAGATATTCACATAGGAAAGGGAGTTGTGAAAAGTGCAATAGATATTGAATAGGATGAGAGCAGAGTAAGAATGGTTGAATTTTATGAGAGGGCCCTTCATGTAGTTCAAGAGTGATCTAAATGTTATGATGAGAGAGGCTTTGGGCTGTGAGAGTGTATAAATAGAACACTCATTTAATGTGAAACTGTAAAATGCTGGGATTAAAAAGAGGAAGATGATTTTAAGGGAAAATGGAGGCAACCCAAATGTTTTCAATAATCTGGAAATTGGAAATGATTCAACAGTTGAAGGTATTAGAAAAGGAGAGAATGAAGCTTGGAACAAAGGTTCTCAGAAATCTGAAGGGATATATTGCAGAGCACAGGCAGGGAAAATACAAAAGAGACAATTAATTAGTAACTATTTGTAGCAAAAACCAATTAGGTTGGTCATGTAATTTGTTCTGGAGAATGGAACGTAATCCAAAGTGACTTGTGTCACAGGACAAGATGGTTCACTAAGTGGCATTTCTGCCCCACTCTATCTCCTGTCTACATGGTCAGGAAGAAGGAATTCTGGGATAATGAGACCATATGCTTGAAGGAATCCTGGTTCACAGTCAGTAGTAGAGGAGAGCCACCAGGCTACACTTAGAGCCACTAGACCACATAGGACTTTTTAAGAACTAAACTTTTGTTGTAAGCCACTGAGATTTGGAGGTTACTTTTTATTTTTTTAAAGATTTTATTTATTTATTTGACAGAGAGAGATAGATCACAAGCAGGCAGAGAGGCAGGCAGAGAGAGAGGGGGAAGCAGGCTCCCCGCTGAGCAGAGAGCCTGATGTGGGGCTCGATCCCAGGATCCTGAGATCATGACCTGAGCCGAAGGCAGAGGCTCAACCCACTGAGCCACCCAGGGGCCCCAGAGGTTACTTTTAATAGCAGCTAAACAGGTGACCAAAACAGAAATTTGTATTAGATGAAGATTTTTGTAAGTATGCAATATTGGCTTTGTATTCAGATATTAGTTGTTCCATACTTGCATTAACATTTGATATGGTCAGTCTTTTCAATTTTAGACCTTCTAATAGGAGAACAGCTGCATTTCACTGTGCTTTTATTCACATTTCCCTGATGACAAATGATGTGTGGCATCTTTTTATGTGTTTATTTGATACCTCTTTTTTCTTTAGAGTAATGTCTGTTCAAACCTTTTACCCATTTCTATATTAATTAAATTTTTCCTTTGTTGTTACTGAGTTTTTAATTCTTTATATATTTTGGACACAAGTCCTTAATGAGGAATGTGATTTGCATATATTTTCTCTCATTCCGTAGCTTGTATTTCCATTTTATTAACAGTATGTTTTGAAGCTTTTAATTTTGATGAAGTCCAACTTTTGTATTTATTATGGTGGTAATTTAATGAGTATATACATATGTCAAATATTGTCAAATGGTATATTTTAAATATGTACAGTTAATGTTAGTCAATTATACCTCAATAGAGCTATTTTAAAAAGGGAGGGCAAATATAGTCCAGTAATTCAGGGCCTTCAAGGATTTATAAACTAATTGCTTCTAGATCTCTCCTCTTTCTGCCCTTTGCTTAGGAGAAGCAAAACCTCTGTAAACTTTTCAGTTGAATTAACGTCTCAGTTCAAAGAGGAGACTAAGGATGTAGTCTTCCTATCCACTTTGATAGATAGTCTCAGGTAATCACAGTGTAACTATTAGGAGACATATAGTAGGAAGCAGCAAAGAAAAAATAAATCAGGTCAGAATTATATCTAAGATAAACTTTGAGCATGGCTATTAGCACACAGAACTAGTTGCAACCAGAACTAAGAAGCATACTAGGTTTCTGGAGGAATGATATTGCCAAAGGAACTCAGAACATGGAATTAAAAAACCTCTGAGTGTTCAAGACTTAAAATCATTGTGCCCTAACCTTTTATTAGTAGAAGGTAACTGATGAATTTGTACAGCTCCCAAGAAGAGTATTAGAACAGGTCACAGAGAACCGGAGACAAGGCTGTTCTTGGCAGAAGGCAACAATGAGAAGTTTCTATCCTGTGAGGGCAGGGAAGCTCCATAGTCTCTTCCTCAGAATTCAGAATTGCTACAGATCAGTTACTGTTTTCTGAAGGAGCATCCAGGGCTACTGTCTTGTCTCTGTACTACCATTGTATACTGAGCATATATAACCTGTATTTCAATTCATAGGAAGTGCCTAGATCTAATGGATAGGATTTGGAGACTGGATTCTCATAACAACTTTTTTTACAGTATGAACAATGATTTTTCCCAATTTTACAGAGCACAGTGTGGGTAAGTAACATTGCCCACACAGCTAGTGAAAGAACATGGGATGCTGTATTTAAGGGGGCTGGGTCTTTGGATTGTCTACTTATTGTGGGGGGGAGGTAAAAGGAGGGATCAAATTGATGTTTGATAACCAAAGTACAGACTGTGACAGAGAATATTAATAATGCTGAGCCACGCTCATGTGTTGCATCTCCATTTTCCAGGCCCCTTGTGATTCAATTGGCCATTTGAATAGTTCTGGACAATAGTATACGATCAGAAGTGACACATGTCACTTAAGTATTTGGTTAAGTATCTGATTCACCTTCCCCAAGTGCTCTCTCTTTCATTTGAGTGCTTGGAAGTAAAGGACTTCAGGATGTCTTGACCACATGAAGTAAGGACCCTGGATCCTTGAATTTCAATTGGAGGAGTGCTATAGCACCTTCATTGGAATTTATGCAGTGAAAAACAAATCTGTATTGTGTTAAGCCACTGAGATTTGGGGACAGTTTATTGCAGTGACTAAAATTAATCATTCAGACCAATGGCATATTCAATACCACTGTTGGACAAAGATGCCTACCACATTCTCTGTACTGAGTTGCTTTTAAGATAGCGGCTGTGAAACTATTGTATCCAAATTTGCAAAGATTTATAACTTATTTAAAACTATGGTTTGAAAGGGAAGAAGATGACAAATAGCACTGATTTAAAATCCTTTTTCTTTTGAAAACAAAAGACTAGAATATGGTTATTTTTGAATTGGAAAGTATGACATGGTAAGTCAAAGAATTATTTATAACTTGGGGCATGTAATTATTTTTGTTTAGAACTTTTTAAAAAAAGTTTTTATTTGAGTGTAGTTGACACAATATTACATTAGTTTCAGTTGTACAATACAGTGATTCAATCTCTCCATACATTATGCTATGCTCACAAGTGAAGTTTTTGTAGGGTGACAGATGGGGCCATGAAGTTTCTTGATCAGATTTCTAAACAATGGCCAAATAACTGAAGGAAAAGGTATATGTCATTTAAAAACACAGGATCTGAAGTCAGATTCTCTGTCTATTCAGTAACTGTGTAGACTCTGGGCAAGTTACTCAACCACCTTCTGCTCTGTAAAATTTTGAAAATTTTTATTCTTACCTCAAAGGATTGCTTTGAGAATTAAATAAGTTAATGTTATATAATAAGTAATTCAGTTGGCTTTCCATCCTGGTTCCTTAGAATTTTCTGAATGATAGCGAGTGTCTTTTGTAGGCTTCTTAGACCATTATATAACACACGCATTAGTTTTCACATATTTAAAATGGGACTAATTTGACAACCTGTATCCTAGTAGTAGGAACATTGGGGGATCTTTACAGCACATACCCCTTTTCTCTGAAAACCCATTTACTTGTGTCCCAAGATGGGAACCTGATAGTCATATTTGAACTATGCGACTCTGAATCTTTGGTTATAGTCAACGGGACTAGGGTGGACAACTACCAGGTTTTTACTTCTCAGAATTTGGAATTTGATTGGAAAAGCACTAGATGGTCTTATGAACTGGAGACAAGGCAACTGAGGACAATGTGCAGGCTGACTAACAGAAGAAGAGACAAAAGAAGTAAACACAAAATAGAGGCAAAAATAGAGAGGTGACCAGGATTATTTTTTTGTCTGGTCCCTGTCTTTTATGGGGCCAGTCTTCATCTCCTCCCCATTAATTTTGTGGGATAACCTATCACCTTTCTGCTAAATTCTTCTTGCTTGCTTATGCATTTTGGAAGTGGATTTTGTTTATTGCAACTCATAGTCTTAAGTAACACCTTGAGAAGACTTTGAAAAGGATGAACTGAAACAAAGGGTGTATTGTTATCATGATTGTTCCTGTAGATATAGGGAGCAAGGGAGAGGAGAGAAGGGAGATGGAAAAGTAGTGGGCCAAGGCCTTATATTTGTTGGGAACATTGTAACATGGGTTATCTTAAAGAGAACGCTTCAGTGTCTTCAATTGAAATACAATTACTTGAGACACCTTTGAATGTGGATGAAAGGAGGGTAGGGATGTGGGCTAAGGTTAAGCAAGCAATTGACAAATTTGATGTCTTGTTTAAGACAAAACTGGGTTAAGCAATAACTGCAGTGCTCCATTGCCTTTATAAAATATAATAAAAACTGTTGGTGAAAAATAGAAAACACACGAGAATCATATCTCAGGTTACTGAACTGAATCAAAACCAGCATTTTTTATAAACAATTTTGTTACACTGAAGGAAAGACCAACAGTTACCACAAAGCTCATGTTCTATTGCATGCTTGAAAGGAAGAAAAAATATTTATCTCCTTAAGTGGTAGGTCCTATCAAACTAAAACAACTACTGTAAACAATGGATCTGAGAATCAAATCTGTAAAGTAGATGTTTGTGAGGCTGCCTTTTCTTCACTGCTGAAAAAGGGTCAGAACTAATTTTATTTGGTAAAAAATAGTTTCTGCTGAAATACACAGTGGAATAGTATTCATTGCCAAAAGAATTGTTTTTCTGGGTATTTGGCCTACTAAAAGAAAGCAAGAGAGGCATGGCCCTAGCTTTTATCTTCAAAGAATGAAAGGGTCACTTTGGATAAGGGCAGCTGAAGAAGGGAAGCATGCACCTACTTTCTGTTCCCCTTCCTTCTATCCATGGTTTGTTTTCTCCCTCTTTGTTTTTTTCATTTCCCCTTTTCTCAGTTTTTTTTTTTTTCCCCCCCTCGGATGCAAGTAAAAAATATGAGGTTCCATCAATATGAAGATGTTTTACAGATGGGAAATTTTCAGAAGAGTATTTCTTTTTCACATGGAGATCCATAAGGGAGTAGCCATTTTGGGCATCTTAAGATCTGTAAATAATATAACTAAACAGATTCGTTTAAAGATTTTGTCCACAGGCCTTATAGAATCAGATCTTAGAATGAAATAAAATAAAAAATATGGTTCCTATTTTCCTAAAGATTTTCTTAAAGAATTCTAGGTAAATTTCCTTAAAAAATTAAAAAAAATTTCTTAAAGAATTCTAGAGAAGTAATTTTCATAGTGAATAATTTCCTTAAAGAATTCTTTTTTTTAAAAAAAGATTTTATTTATTTATTTGACAGACAGAGATCACAAGTAGGCAGAGAGGCAGGCAGAGAGAGGAAGGGAAGCAAGCTCCCTGCTGAGCAGAGATCCCAGTGTGGGCTGGATCCCAGGACCCTGGGATCCTGACCTGAGCTGAAGGCAGAGGCTTTAACCCACTGAGCCACCCAGGTGCCCCCTTAAAGAATTCTTTAAATCTAAAATCATTGTCTTAACTCTAGGGGAAATTTTTAAAGTATTTTTTTAATCATTCTCTTTCTTTTGTTTTTGTTTTTAAAGATTTTACTTTTTTATTTCAGAGAGGGAGAAAATGTACAAATAGGGGGAGTGGCAAGCAGAGGGAGAAGCAGGCTCCCTGTTAAGCAGGAAGCCCCATGTGGGGCTTGATCCCAGGACCCTGGGACCACTACCTGAGCAGAAGGCAGATACCTAACCAACTGAACCACCCAGTGTCCATATCATTTTATTTTCTTAATGAAAATTATTTTCTTAAAGAGTCCTAAGAAATTCATTTTCTTAATGAATTCTAGGGAAAAAATTTTTTTAAATCTACTTAGAAAAGTGTGCTAGTCAGAAATATCTTCATAAGTAACTCCCATATTTCTTGCGATCATTAAAGGCATGTATTCAATAATAAGACTATATTTTCAGTTATAGCAAGTCAGCTTTCAGTTGTCCATGGTAGTGGATGAACCAGTGACTTAGATAATCCAAAACAATGTAAATTTCCAACCCCCCCCAAAACTCTTGCTTTTGCAGTATGATTTTGTATTTTACTTAAAGTTGATTTTGATAAGAAAATCTAGAATACTTTTTTTTAAAAGATTTTATTTATTGGGGCGCCTGGGTGGCTCAGTGATTTAAGCCTCTGCCTTTGGCTCAGGTCATGATCCCAAGGTCCTGGAATCGAGCCCCACATCGTGCTCTCTGCTCAGTGGGGGGCCTGCTTTTCCCCTCTCCCTGCTTCTCCACCTACTTGTGACCTCTCTCTAATAAATAAATGAAATCTTAAAAAAATTTTAAAATTTATTTATTGGACAGGCAGAGATCACAAGCAGGCAGAGAGAGAGGAAAGGAAGCAGGCTCCCCCCTGAGCAGAGAGTCCAATGTGGGGCTCGATCCCAGTACCCCAGGATCACAACTTGAGGGGAAGGCAGAAGCTTTAATCCACTGAGCCATCCAGGCGCCCTGAAAATCTAGAATACTTTAAATGAAATATGAAGTCCCACTGTGAAGGTTCAGTTTAGAGGGTCAGGAATTTTGCTTACATAACTGTCAGACTTTGAATTCTCCATTGCTTCATTCTCTGAGTGGTAGACACACAGTAGACTTTTCTCCCTCCATTTATAGTTACATATCCTCCTTAGTGGGGGAAGAAAGTTAATGCTTTAGTTTAAAAAATTTTGTGCAGCTCATGAGAAGTCGAGAAAGAAAATGAATGAAAAGAATCTTAATGTACTCCATAAAGTCAGCAATTTTGAACTGTAATATAGTGGAAAATAACTGCATATTATCTTCCTATCATTTACCTTTTAGGTTATATAATGCCAAATTGTCTTGTCTTTCCTCATTGCTCCAATTTCCTATACTTTTCTGGTTTCTGTTGTTTTTTATTTCAATTACCTTAAGATATGAAAGACTCACACTGAACATGGCTTTTGAATGAGGTTCTTGCTATCTTGCTATAAACAGCATCTTAGGCTTTTAAGAAATTGAAGAAGTCATTCAAGAATTATTGTCTGTATTTATCATTATAGTAAGTTACACATTTAAGCATTTTGGAAGTATTTGGCTATTGTACTTTTTTTTTTTCCCATGGTACCATTTATATTGTGTAGAACATGATTCTCACAGATTATGAATATGAACTTAGAAGAAATAAATTGGAGGGGATGGAAATGTAGTTCACACCTCACCAAGACCTGTTTTCCTGCAAACAATCTGACTGCAAATATTATCTGCAATTCATATTCTAATAAATATTATACTTCTAGTGAATATTATAGTAGATATTATTATAGTTTCTAATAAATATGATTATAGCTCTTTTACAAAGAAAAGGAGATTCAGAGGGTCTCACAGAGGACCTTGCTTATGTTCACATAACTAGTACGGATTATGATTAGTGTTCAAACCCAGGTCTCTTTAATTCCCAAATCAGTCTTTTTCATATTGTACTTTATGACCTTATGAGTTCATTTGCATTTATTCTTTTATAATGTTTTGAGTTGGTTTCCATACCAGGAGAAAATTGTCAGTAATGAAATGAGCTGTGAACTGATTCCCAGAAAAAGGTCTAATCACTAGCAATATGAGTGAATAAGTGCATGAATTTTTAACGTCTGTGTCAGAAAAACAGATTTTTAATAGTGACATGGAACTCTCACTCTTTGTCTCTTTCTCTGCCATATGGGTGGAGTGAAAATTCTTGTCCAAGTCTTCTAGTTGGATTTTTCTTAAAAAAAAAAAAATCGTGATTATTGTTTCACTTTCTTTTCTTGTAATCTATTTAAAGAAATGAAAAGGAGCATAATCAGCACTGATGTGGTTAAAGGTGACTTAGAAATTTGGGGCACCTGGGTGGATCAGTGGATTAAAGCCTCTGCCTTCGGCTCAGGTCAGGGTCTTAGGGTCCTGGATTGAGCCCTGCATCCAGCTTTGTGCTCAGTGGGGAGCCTGCTTCCTCCCCCCTCTTTCTCTCTGCCTGCCTCTGTGCCTACTTGTGATCTCTGTCAAATGAATAAATAAAATCTTTTAAAAAAGTTAGTACAAGCTGACAGAGTTAAACTTTTTGTCTAGGGCTTTCTTTTTTCTTTTGCAAATGGCTACAAATCTCATTTCTCAAAATATTTATTTTATTGTCTCTGATAGCCTGCTGTCCTTTGTCTTCCTATCAGTACAGATTTAGTAAAGAATGCCATAAAAGTAACAAATAACAAAAACATTATTTATCAGAAACATGGCATTAAAACCAAGAATGACAAATGACTTCAATGTAATTGATATTTCAGAGACGTTAAAAGCTTTCTATTTAGGAGGAGGAGTCAAGATGGCGGAGAAGTAGCAGGCTGAGACTACATCAGGTAGCAGGAGATCAGCTAGATAGCTTATTAAACCATTGCGAACACCTACAAATCCAACGGGAGATCAAAGAGAGGAAGAACAGCAATTCTAGAAATAGAAAATCAACCACTTTCTGAAAGGTAGGACCGGCTGAGAAGTGAATCCAAAGCGATGGGAAAATAGACAATGGGGGGAGGGGCCGGCTCCCGGCAAGCGGGGAGCAACGGAGCACTAACTCGGGACTTTTAAAAGTCTGCTCCACGGAGGGACATCACTCCAGAGGCTAAACCGAGGTGAAGCCCATGCGGGGTCAGTGTGGCCCCAGGTCCCGCAGGGTCACAGAAGGATTAGGGGTGTCTCAGTGTCGCAGAGCTTGCAGGTATTAGAGTGGGGAAGCCGGCTACAGAGACAGAGCCGAGGAGTGAGCTCTCAACTCGGGGTTATCTTGAACCAGTCGCAGGCTGGGTGAGCTCAGAGCGCGGCCAGAGGCAAGGGAGATGGGAGTGATTGGGCGCTTTTCTCGGAGGGCGCACTGAGGAGTGGGGCCCCGAACTCTCAGCTCCTCCGGGACGGAGACTGGGAGGCCGCCATTTTCATTCCCGTCCTCCGGAACTCTACGGAAAGCGTTCAGGGAACAAAAGCTCCCGAAAGCGAAACCGAGCGGATTACTTAGCCCGGCCCCTGGAAAGGGCGGTGCAATTCCTCCTCGGGTAGAGACACTTGAGAATCACTACAACAGGCCCCTCCCCCAGAAGATCAACAAATCCAGGCAAGAACAAGTTCACTTACCAAGGAGAGAAGCAGAATTCCAGAGGAGGAGAAAGCAAAGCACAGAATTCATGGCTTTCTCCCCATGATTCTTTAGTCTTGCAGTTAATTTAATTTTTTCTTTAATTATATATTTTTTGCTTCCGCTAATTTTTTTTAACTTTTACCCTTTTCTTTTTTAACGTTTTTTAACTAGTTTATCTTAATAATACCTTTCCAAAAAAAATAATCTTTTTTGAACCTTCATTATTATAGTCATATTTTATCCTTCATAGTATTTAACTTTTTGTATACACATAGGGTTTTTTTTCTTCCAAAAAATTTGGGGTACAACTTCCTCTAGTAGATCGAAATACATCCTAAATCTAGCACCAGGCTTGTTCTAGTCTCCAGCCTGAGCAAATTCTCTCCACTTTCTTTTTCTTTATTCTCCCAACCAACTTACTTTATCAACTCCTTTTTTTATAAATTAAAAAAATTTTTTTTTCATCTTTATAGGCGTATCCCATCCCTTCATTGTGTTTACCCTTCTATACGTTTTTCATTCTTTAAAAACTTGGGAGGTAGTTTCTTCTAAGAGACCAAAATACCCTCAAATTAAGTGGGTGACCCTGTTCTAGTCACCAGTCTAATATATATATATATATATTTTTTTTCTTTTTTATATTTTTCTTTATTAGTCTTCTTTATTAAAATTTTTTAACTTTTTTTTATCCCCTTTATCCCCCCCCACAATTTGGGGTCTCTTCTAATTTGGTTGAAGTGCATTTTCCTGGGGTCTTTGCCACCCTTTTAGTATTTTATTTGCTCCTTCATATACTCTTATCTGGAGAAAATGACAAGGCAGAAAAACTCACCACAAAATAAAAAGGACAAGAGGCAGTACCGAAGGCTAGGGACCTAATCAATACAGACATTGGTAATATGTCAGATCTAGAGTTCAGAATGATGATTCTCAAGGTTCTGCCGGGCTCGAAAAAGGCATGGAAGATATTAGGGAAACCGTCTCTGGAGATATAAAATCCCTTTCTGGAGAAATAAAAGAACTAAAATCTAACCAAGTTGAAATAAAAAAAGCTATTAATGAGGTGCAATAAAAAATGGAGGCTCTTACTGCTAGGATAAATGAGGCAGAAGAAAGAATTAGTGATATAGAAGACCAATGACAGAGAATAAAGAAGCTGAGCAAAAGAGGGACAAACAGCTACTGGACCATGAGGAGAGAATTCGAGAGATAAGTGACACCATAAACGAAACAACATTAGAATAATTGGGATTCCAGAAGAAGAATAAAGGGAGAGGGGAGCAGAAGGTATATTGTAGAGAATTATTGTAGAGAATTTCCCTAATCTGGCAAAGGGAACAAGCATCAAAATCCAGGAGGTGCAGAGAACCCCCCTCAGAATCAACAAGAATAGGTCCACACCCTGTCATCTAATAGTAAAATTTACAAGTATGAGTGGCAAAGAGAAAATCCTGAAAGCAGCCCAGGAAAAGAAGTCTGTAACATACAATGGTAAAAATATTAGATTGGCAGCAGACTTATGCACAGAGACCTGGAAGGCCAGAAAGAACTGGCATGATATATTCAGAGCACTGAATGAGAAAAACATGCAGCCAAGAATACTATATCCAGCTAGACTATCATTGAAAATAGAAGGAGAGATAAAAAGATTCCAGGACAAACAAAAACTGAAAGAATTTGAAAACACCAAACCAGCTCTACAGGAAATATTGAAAGTGGTCCTCTAAGCAAAGAGAGAGCCTAAAAGTAGTAGATCAGAAAGGAACAGAGACAATATACAGTAA
>PISX010018057.1:0-41687 GCA_004024625.1 Mellivora capensis | reverse complement strand
TCGTCTGTTGAAGGGCATCTTGGTTCTTTCCACAGTTTGGCGACCGTGGCCATTGCTGCTATAAACATTGGGGTACAGATGGCCCTTCTTTTCACTACATCTGTATCTTTGGGGTAAATACCCAGTAGCGCAATTGCAGGGTCATAGGGAAGCTCTATTTTTAACTTCTTGAGGAACCTCCACACTGTTCTCCAGAGTATAACATTATGAAACCAGAGCTCTATTACAAGAAAAAACTTGAAAAAACACAACCACATGAAGACTAAACAACATACTATTCAATAAACAATGGGTCAAGAATGAAATCAAAAAGAAAAATGAAAAAAATACCTCAAGCCAAGTGAAAATGGCAACACAATGGTTCAAATCTTTAGGGTGTAGCAAAAGAAGTCCTAAGAGGAACGTCAATAGCACTAAACCTATTTATCAAGAAACAAAAATTTCACACAATCTAATCTTACACCTAAAGGAACTGGAAAAACAACAAAGTCTGAGGTTAGTAGAAGGAAGGAAAATTATAATAAAGATCAGAGCAGATGGGGCACCTGGGTGGCTCAGTGAGTTAAGCGTCTGCTTTCGGCTCAGGTCATGGTCTCAGGGTCCTGGGATGGAGCGTGAAGCCTGCTTCCTCCTCTCTGCCTGCCTCTCTGCCTACTTGTGATCTCTTTCTCTGTAAAATAAACAAATAAAATCTTAAAAAAAAGATCAGAGCAGAAATAAATAACATACAGACTAAAAAATATATATATAAATGATTAATGAAACTATGCTGTTTCTTGAAAAGATAAACTGATAAACCTTAAACCAAACTCATCAAGAAAAAAGAGGATCCAAACAAATCAGAAATAAAAGAAAAGTTACAACGGACACCAAAGGATTATAAGAGACAAGAGACTACTATGAAAAATGCATGTCAACAAATTAGACAATGTAGAAGAAATATATACATTTCCAGAAACATACAATCTTCCAAGATTGCATCAGGAAGAAACAGAAAAATGCAAACAGACCAATTACTGGTAACAAAATTGAATCAGTAATCAAAAAACTCCTAACATCAAAAGTCCAGGACCAGATAGCTTCACAGGTGATTTCTACCCAATATTTATTTTTTTTAAAAGATTTTATCCATTCATTTGTCAGAGTGAGAGAAAGCTCACAGCAGGGGGAACAGTAGGCAGAGGGAGAAGCAGGCTCCCCACTTAGCAAGGAGTCCGATGCAGGACTTGATCTCAGGACCCTGGGGACCGTGACCTGAGCCGAAGACACATGCACTGTCTGAGCCACCCAGGTGCCCTCTAGCCAACATTTAAAGAAGAGTTAATACCTATCCTTCTCAAACTATTCCAAAAAATAGAATAGGAAAAAATGCTTCCAAATTCATTCTACCAAGAACAGTACTATTCTGACACCAAACCCAGAGAAACTAAAAAAACAAAACAAAACAAAACAAAACAAAAAAACAGATCAATATCCCTGATGAACATAGATGCAAAAATTCTCCAAAAATTATTCACAAACTGAATTCAGCAATACATTAAAAAAAGGATCATTCACCACAATCAAGTGGAATTTATTTCAGGGATGCAAGGACAGTTCAGTATCTACAAATCAATCAACATGATGTATCACATTAACAAAAGTAAGCATAAAAATTATATGATAATTTCAATAGATGCAGGAAAAAACACATGACAGAATTCAACATCCATTTATGATAAAAATTCTCAACAGGGTTGGTAGAGAGGAACCGTATCTCAATGTAATAATGGGCCATATATGACAAGCCTACAGCTAACATATTCAGTGGTGAAAAGCCGAAAGTTTTTCTTGTAAGATCAGGAACAAAACAAGGATGTCCACCCTCACCACGTTTACTCAACATAGACTGGACATCCTAGCCTTGGCAATCAGAAAAGAAAAGGAAATAAAAGGCTTTCAAATTGGTAAAGAAGAAATGAAACTGCCACTATTTGCAGGTGACATGACACTACATATAGAAAACCCTAAAGACTCCACCAAAAACTACCAGAACTAATAAATGATTTAGTAAAGATGCAGGATAAAAAATTAATATACAGAATCTGCTGTGTTTCTATATACTAGTAACTACCAGAAAGAGAAATTAACAATCCCATGTACAATTACCTCAAAAAGAACAAAATACCTAGGAATAAATATAAAAGGAAGCAGAAGACCTGTATTCTGAAACTCTTAAGATTACCGATGAAAGAAACTGAAGATGACACAGATGAATGGAAAGACATTCTGTGCTAATGAACTGAAAAAGAATGTTAAAATGTCCATACCAACCAAAGCAATCTACAGAGCTGGGATAATCCCTATAAAATGCCAATAGTATTTTTCATAGAACTAGAATGAACAATGCTATAATTTGTATGGAATCACAAAAGACACCAAATTGACAGCAGTCTTGAGAAAGAACAAAGCTGGAGGTATCATGCTGCTTTATTTCAAACTATACTATCAATCTGTCATGTTCTAAACAGTATGGTACCAACACAGAAAAAGACACACGGATCAACTGAACAGACTGGAGAGGCCAGAAATAAACCCACATTTATATGGTGAATTAATCTATGATAGAGAAGGAAGAACATATAACATGGAAAAGACAGTCTCTTTGATAAATGGTGCCGGGAAAACTGGATAGCTACACGCAAAAGAATGAAATTGGATCGCTTTCTTATACCACACACAAAAATAAACTCAAAATGAATTAAAGACCTAAATGTGAGACCTGAAACCATAAAACTCCTAAAAGAAAACACAGAGGTGGGACACCTGGATGGTTCAGTTGGTTAAGCGGCTGCCTTCGGCTCAGGTCATGATCCCAGCGTCCTGGGATCGAGTCCCGCATCGGGCTCCTTGCTCGGCGGGGAGCCTGCTTCTCCCTCTGCCTCTGCCTGTGCTCGCTCTTTCTCTCTGACAAATAAATAAATAAAATCTTTAAAAAAAAAAAAAAGAAAAGAAAACATAGAGGTAATAAACTTCTGGATATTGGCCCCAGAAATATTTTCCTAGAACTGTGTCTTCAGGGAAAAAAAGCAAAAATAAATACCTGGGAGTATATTAAATAAAAGGCTTTTTGCACAGCAGAGGACCATCAACAAAATGAAAAGGCAACCCTATGGAAATAGGAGAACATATTTGCAAATTATGTATCTCATAAAGGGATGATATCTAAAAAATATAAAGAATTCATACAACTAATCAAAAAAATAAAGTCTGATTAAAAATTGGCAGAAGATCTGATTATGAATCTTTACAAAGACCAACAGATGACCGACAGCCACATGAAGAGTTGCTCACCACCACTAATCATTAGGGAAATGCAAACCAAAACAACAGTGAGGCATCACCTCACACCAGTCAGAACGCCTAGTACCGAAGAGACAAGAACTAACAAGTGTTGGTGAGAATGCAGAGAAAAGGGAACACTGGGGCATTGCTGATGGGTATGTAAATTGGTGCAGCCCATACAGAAAATGGAATGGAGGTTCCTCAAAAAATTAAAAATAGAAATATTATACAATCCAGTACTTCCACTACTAGATATTTAGCCAAAGAAAACCAAAACACTAACTCAGAAAAACATATGTACCCGAAGTTCACTGAAGCATAATTTATAATAACCAAGATATGGAGCAACCCAGTGTCCACTGAAAACGAACGGACAAGGAAGTTGTGGTATATATCCAGTGGACTATCACTCAGCCATAAAGAGAAGGAAATCTAGGGACTCCTGGGTGGCTCAGTCAGTTAAGCGTCCACCTTCAGCTCAGGTCACGGTGCCAGGACCCTGCGATTGAGTCCCACATTGGGCTCCTTGCTCAGGAGGGAGCCTGCTTCTCCCTCTCCCACTCCCCCTGCTTGTGATCTCTCTCCTTCTCTCTCTGACAAATAAATAAAACCTTCCAAATAAATAAATAAATAAATAAAAATAAACCAGATGGGGGTGTGTGTGTGTGAAGACAACGTTTTAAAAAAAAAGCGCACTGAACCCGTAACACCTAAGTCTAGATTTTAAGTAGTTTTTCTCTTATCTTTCAAGGTAGACTTAAATCCTTTTTTTTTTAATTTTTAAAGATTTTATTTATTTATTTGACAGAGAGAGACACAGCGAGAGAGGGAACACAAGCGGGGGGTGGGAGAGGGAGAAGCAGGCTTCCTGCTGAGCAGGGAGCCTGATGTGGGGCTCGATCCCAGGACCCTGAGATCATGACCTGAGCCAAAGGCAGACACCTAACGACTGAGCCCCCCAGGCGCCCCTGACTTAAATCCTTTTTGAAACACTGCAAAATTTGGGGCACCTGGGTGGCTCAGTGAGTTAAGCCGCTGCCTTCGGCTCAGGTCATGATCTCAGAGTCCTGGGATCGAGCCCCACATCAGGCTCTCTACTCAGCAGGGAGCCTGCTCCCCCCTCTCTCTGCCTGCCTCTCTGCCTGCTTGTGATCTCTCTCTCTCTGTCAAATAAATAAAATCTTAAAAAAGAAAAGAAAAGAAAAGAAACACTGCAAAATTTAAACAAATGCCAGCTACCAAAGCCCATGCCTAAATCAGTCACCATTCAACTACCACAATACCCTGGGGAAAAGATAATTATAGTGTATAATCTCATTTTTTTCCTTGCTTACTTAGCATACACATTCCTTTACTACTGTCTATTTTCCTCAATTAATATGAGATTTAAGTCAGAGATTATATGTGAAAAACTTCATAAACAGTCATGTTTACAGAAATACAAAGTGTTTATACATCAAGGGAAGATGAAGAGATTGTCAGATGATAGTATTTGAAGTCAAAGTTTGATCCTTTCAAGATGAGTAAAACTTCTTTAAAATTCTCATTTAGGGGGCACCTGGGTGGCTCAGTGAGTTAAGCCGCTGCCTTCGGCTCAGGTCATGATCCCAGAGTCCTGGGATCGAGCCCTGCATCGGGCTCTCTGCTTGGGGGGGGGGGGGCTGCTTCCTCCTCTCTCTCTGCCTGCCTCTCTGCCTACTTGTGCTGTCTATCAAGTAAATAAATAAAATCTTTAAAAAAAAAGTTAAAAAAATAAAATTCTAAATTAGGAATTAAATTCATGTTAATTACAAACGGTACTGGATATTTTAATATCTGGCAATTCTACTGAAATTATATCCAATAAACTTTGGATATAATTAAAATAAAATAAAATATAATTAAAATAATGTAATTAAAATAAAATAAAATAAAAGTATTTTATTGAATTCAATCAGAAGGATACAGGGTTTTTTTTTGCAATCATAAATATAGAAATAAATGAAAAATGAATTCTATGATATATCTCGACCAACTGTGAATTTACAAAGTAAATAACAAATAGTCAATTCTCATTTTATCAAATGACTTTGATGAACAAGTTAAAAAATACATCATTCCTGTTGCTGGTTTCCTGTGGGATTCCTTGGGTATATTTTAAGCAAACAAAGCAACAAAGAGATTTATAGCAGAAGCAATGACTGAAATGATGAATATCCCCAGCGGCGGAAGGAGCATTTTGCCAGAGGATGCAGAGGGATGGGTTTTGGGACCTGGAACTGGAACCGGATCAGGATCTGGAGCTGTTGATGAGAACACACAGTCACCGACACATGTCATCCCTGACAGCCAGGCTCATGCACCTAAACGAGGTACCCTTATGTAGATGTTCAAGTTGAACTACAAACGTTCCTCTAACGCTACCCAGGAACAATGTTGGAGTAAGTACAGTTCATTACGGATTTCAGGCTGTATTTTCATGTATATCACCAGGGTGTGCGGACATAGTTTTTACCTAGGATTCCACAGCTTTTCTTTTCTTTTCTTTTTTTTTTAAGATTTTATTTATTTATTTGACAGAGAATAGGCAGTAGGCAGAGAGGCAGGTGGGGGAGGGGGAAACAGGCTCCCTGCTGAGCAGAGGGCCCCATGGAGGGCTGGGTCCCAGGACCCTGAGATCATGATCTGAGCCAAAAGCAGAGGCTTAATCCACTGAGTCACCCGGGCACCCCTGAGCCACCCAGGTGCCCTCCACAGCCTTTTTAATATCTCTGTAGACAAGATACTTCTTGTTGTTCTTCAAGTTCTCTAGAATTTCTTAGCAATTTTTTGTTTTCATTTTCTGTATATACATGCAAGGTAGAGTTTGATTCTATTGCAAGACTGTATTTCATATGTATATGCTAATAGTTACCAATATGTGATTAAATACAGCTGCATTTTTAAACACTAAGCCTGCCAACTGAAAAAAAACTAACTTTTTCCCTCCATGCATGAATCACTGGTCTGGAGGAAACGGTTTCCCTTTCACCTGAACTAGTGAAAAGAAACAGTAGAGTCCATCATGTGAGGATGATCTGTTTCACACTGAGTTATGTAACTGAGTTATGGCTGTGTTTTGGTTTAGACTGTACAAGGGAGGACTGGGAAGTATCCAAATGGAATCACACTCAGATTTCATACACAAAGCCTAGAGAAACAGCCAATAAATTTTATGTCTTTAACTCCTGTTATCAATTTACTCAACCATAATTATAAACATGCAGTGGTATGTATACAGATGGGGAAAGGGACAGGCAGATAGACTCATAAATTAGTTTGTTACTATAGACCAGTTGCCCCCTAACAGGCAATTTGGAATTTGTCAGAGTGTATATATATATTTTTTTAAGAATTAAATCTGTTGGGAGCTCCTGGGTGGCTCAGTTGGTTAAGCGTCTGCCTTTGGCTCAGGCCATGATCTCAGGGTCCTGGGATCGAGCCCACATGGGCTCCCTGCTCAGCAGGGAGTCTGCTTCTCAGTTTCCCTCTGCCTCTGCTGCTCCCCCGTGCTCATGCTTTCTCTCCTTCTCTCTCTCAAATAACTATTTTTTTAAAAGCTAAATTTGTCTTTAACGGGACCATCCCTACTAAAAGTTATCAGCATGTACACTCATGTCAGCATGAGTGTAGGGAAATTGTGAATTAGAATCTTGATCCTGAGTATTTCCTTGTCTTAAACCTTTTCCAAAATTTTGTTCCTTTTATAAATCATTTCCATTTGTAGGTAATCTTCAGGATCTCTAAAAAGAGCATACTGCTTCAAGTTGTTTTTTTTCTTTAATTTTATTTAAATTCAATGAACGAATAATGTATTATTGGTTTTAGAAGTAGAGGTCAGTGATTCATTAGTCTTATATAATATCCAGTGCTCATTACATCACATGCTCTCCTTAAATCCAATTTGTATAAGTAAATACAATTATCTGTCCATTATTTCTTTTAGTATAATGTAGGCCCTTTCATATTGAAATCAATGCAATTTTGTTATAAATTATAATTAGGACATTATATTGATATTCTTATGGGTGCGAGTAGGTCTTCTTATCTATGGATGTTATTCCAGGACGCTATAAAGGCTTTATAAATATTTGTTATAAAAAGGGAGACTGGGTTGAGAGGTTTGAGAACCACTGCTCTAAACAAAACACACAGCTGAAAATGATTGCTTAATAAATTAACTTACTCCCATGATATCACACTAATAAGCATTTGGATATGACATTATATCCCATATGATGATGCTTTAAACTCTTGAAACTTTGTACCTGTTTATTGAAAAATAAGTCTGTCACTTTTTCTATACTGCAGATCAGACATTTATCAACTAAGGAAATGAAATATTTCTTACCAGGATTGCCGATATCTTCTTGACTTTTGTCTTCTAAAATATGAACAGATTTTGGGTTAATTATATTGTACATCTATTTATCCAAAAGAGAAAAATCTGATTAAATGATCAGGCAAACTTGGTTGTCTCTGAAAATGGGTCTGCAGGGCAGAGTGTCACGTTGAGATTTATGTGTGGGGTTGAGGAAGGGTTTAATTTTTACTCACTTGTGCTCTTTGAATTTTTTTTTCACCATTATACATATATGTGTTTTCATTTTAAAGATTAAAGATTAAACTTCTATTTACAAAAAAAGGTACTTTTTCTGGACACTGAACTAAGATTCCCAAATACAACATTAATACCTATCACTGAGTGCTTTCTGTGCGCCATACTTTGTGCAGATGATTATGTACGTCGTCACGTTTCTTACAGTCTTAGTAGGCGGGTACAGTTATCAGTATTATGCAGATGTTCCTCAAAACTTGCATAAAATCACAGAGGCAGTCAGTGGCAGCAATATCTAACTTTAAAGCCTCTGCTCTCAATTACTGTGATATACGACCTCAATTACAATGCTATACTAGCGCTGAAATATTACGATATTGCCATCTTTTGACAGCTTTGAAGCCAAATACCAATTCTAGGAGCCCAGGACAGAGGTGTATTTTCTGTAACTACATCTGGTTGGAAGACATGTCATATGACAGAAGGTGAACAAAATTTGAGAAGTCTGAGTCCCAGTTTTCTCCTTCCCATCTTTAACAGGTTCCTCAAACTTGCTATATCCCATATCTTCATCTCTAAAATGGCAATAACAATATTTAAGTGGATTAAACGAGATTCAATGTAAATGTTTTTTGACACTTCTAAAAAGCCTGCACTACACACATTTTTCTAGGAGAGAGCACAATACGAAACATTCCCAGCAAAACCTAGTGGCCTATTTGTTGGAGGACATGGTGAGTGCAGTGAGAACACAGAATGGTCTCATGCTGTAGGGTTCCCATACACAGCTCTTTGATGATGCTGTTCCAATTACTACGGATTCCCTCACAGTAGCCACCTTATCTTGGGAAGCCTCCTGTCCCATTCTGGAATAGACCCCTGCAGCTGCAAGCCAGCTGTCTTTTTCTTTGCTTAGCCCAGAGAGCCATAATGGCAGCCTGCTACTCGCACTGGTTTCTCAAGCTTTTCTCCTTTTGGCTTGCAGATTGGAATATCAGGAGATGGACAGTCCAGGTGTTTTCCTTTGCCCTCTTAAGGCTGAGCTAACTGAATGACGACGGTAAAGGACCCAGAAAACCATGATACGTCCACCCCCAATAAAGAATTTATTACCAGGTTTTTCATCCAGTTGTACCACTTTTATTCCTAAATGAGAAAGAATTTCAGGTAATAATAAAGACAACTACCATTTACTACTACTTTAAACTACCATTCATTTTGCCCAACTTTATCTCATTAGGACTTCAATCAGTCCTGCAAGACAATGTTTTCTTCATTTTACAGATTCGGAAGCAGAAGCAAAGAAATGTGAAATAACTTATATAAAGTTACCCAGAGGAAAATGGAAGAGAAGAGACTTAATGAAACTGGGTCTGTCTACACAGCCTGTGTTCATTCCGTACCCGGCTGGGCAGCTGCCTTTCAGATAACCACCGTGCCTCGAAGGAGCCCATGAGAACACTGTCCCAACTCAGGTCACTGAGCTGAAGAGTTGCAGATACACAAGATGGGCCATCAGTGTTGTTAGAGGTTCACTTCAAAGTTGTGAGCAAATAAACATGTGGCCCAACGTGACAAAACCAGGTGAATGTAGAAGAGCTGCTGGACCTTCTCTCTAGGCCCGGATCTGTGAGTTAGCCGGCTGACTGTGCGTGTGCAGTTTCTGCACACAGCGCTGTGCTCTTTCCACAGACAGCGATGTTAGGCAAAGCTCAGCACCGTGCTATTCATTATATAATAATAAGACATACCAAAAATTAATTTCAAAATACTGCGTGAACGCAGGAGAAAGGGTTTAAGCATTAAATGGGGGCTTCCATCCTGAGATTTTGTGTTTTTCTAGTCCGTAGAGATATCCCCATAAGGTAAGCACGACAAGTATTAGCCTATTTGAAAGGTAACAATTCTGAGGCAGAGAAGTGTTATTACTGTCCATAGCTCTCTTGTAAATTATGTCTACTTTTAAAAAATAGACTTCTCTTTGTCCCAGGAAAAAAATCAAGCTTAGGGGCCTTTTTCCTCCTCTATAAGCACAAGCTCGGAGCCCCTTCTGAGGAACTTGACAGAAATCACTGTTCGGCCTCTCTGGCCACCGAAGCTCAAGGCCCCTCGGCCTCGTCCTCACCAACAGCCTCACACTGTTTAAACACCTACTTAACATTTTCATGGTTGCATCTGATAGGCAAGCTAAATCGGCCGTGGTGAAATGAAACTGGAAAAACACCCGAAGACCCACAAGTCTTAAGGGATGGGTACTACGTCGTAAGTTAAGAGACGTGGGTCCTTTACCCACTTACCTGATCTTGTGTGAAGTTCTTAGGCTCCCCTGCATCCTCTAATGTGACAACTACAACTATACCCCCCAGACTGGCAGCTTCCTCTCTCCTCTGCCAACTACTGCTTACCTGGTAGTGAAACAGTTTCTGGAATTTTCATTCCTAAGTGAGAAAGAAGTTCTCAGTGACATACAGTTTGCTCCAGGGAGTACATTTTCCCAGCTCTTATCTGATGAGCTTAAGTGATACACGTGCCAAAGCTCTCACTGTGGTGCAGTTTCTGACTCTTTATTTACAACTTCGGGCTACGAGAACCCCCGCCGTGCAAACCTGCATCAAGCTTAGAGGAGCCTTCTGCCTTGGCACCGCACTGAGCTCATCCGTATGCCAGAAGGCTGTATTTTGTTAGCTGGTAAACTCTAGATGCGGAGTTCCTAGCCAAAGCTAAAAGTCAGCTTTCTGCTGAAGCTGAACTTTCTACTGAGTAACTTCAGCTGTAGAACCTAGAAGGTGCTGACTTTGCACACCTCCCCGGGTTCCAGCACCCTTGCCTTCAGCTGTGCTCCGAACAGGCTAACTTTCCTGCTCTAGGAACACATGCACACTAGAGAAGAAAGACACTTTTTCCTCTCTACTCTCTTCCCCAGCTAAATCTGAAGAATGGTTAGTAGGCAGCTGTAAGGCAAATGTTAATGAATAATAGTCTCATGATAACATATTCTTTAATGCCTGGGGGAATTCTTCTCATCTCACACTTGGGCCCAAAGAGTAAAAAGAAAGCCGTCTTACCAGGTATTTGGGTGGCTTCATGGCTTGTCATACCTCAAGACAGAAATGAGTATTAGGGTTAATCAGTTTCCTTGCACTGTGAATGCTCTCTTTTGCCCACACCTCCCCCCTCGCCAACCCTAAAAAAAGGAAGAAGAAAACAGTAACAACAAAAACATCTTTCAATGGCTCTTTGACAAAGCCCACCGCTTAGCCTGGACTTTAAGAACTTCCAGGATCTGGCCTCTCTCTCTCCAATCTTATCTTTGCAAGGCAGTCCTAGTACAGCAGCTTTTAAATGAAGCTGTACTGAGTTTAAGCCTCCACTTGGGTGAGCCTGGTGGTGGGTACTAAGGAGGGCACGTATTGCATGGAGCACTGGGTGTGGTGCATTAACAATGAATTTTGGAACACTGAAAAATAAAATAAAATGAAAAAAAAAAAGACTCTACTTGGTTTAGTTCTATTGTCATCATAATTATTAGCTCTCTGACGGGTCAGGCTTCCGAATCCTTCTGAGTTTCAATTCCTTATTTACGCAAAAGAAATACACTGTAGGTCTGGAATAAGTGATGATTAAAGGAAATAAGTCGTACAAGTGCTTGGTATACTGCATGGAACATACCAAGTAAGCATGAATTAATGCAGTACCTCTGTTCTGGCTAAACTTGTTCCTCAAACTCTCCATGTCCAGTAACGTCCTGAGTCCTAGGAGTCAGCCCTTATGTCTCCTCCTAACCTTGCAGCTAGTCTTAGAGGGTAAGGGAAAAGACCACTTACCAGGTAAGACCGGGGACTCCTGGCTTTTCATTCCTAAAGATAAGAACAGAAACTCTTCAGTGAAAAGCGCAATCAACTTGAAAATTAATTTAACCTTGTGTTTATATGGCTATTTACAGTGGAAAACTAAAAGCTTTGAGAGACGGCAGGGACCAGGGTAAAAGGGGAGAAATTTAATCCACTGGAGCTTGACTGACTTATGGTGAGAACAACTATGTCTAGCAACCCAGGCTCTCTCCTAGATTATGCAAAACTGCTCTTTTTTTAATTTTTTTTAAAGATTCAATCCAAAGACTCCCACCTACATTTGTCATATTCTTAAAAATAAAACTTCTTGATTACATACATTATAATTACAGATAATTTGGAAAAACACAGGAAATCATTAAAAATTACTCATAATCCCAGATCTCAGAGCTACTCATCCTCAATATTTTGGGTATATCGCCTTTCAATTTCTTTGCTATGTATATATTCATACCATTTCAAGCATTTTTTATTGCCTTACTGAGATGTAACTGATAGCACTGTGTAAGTTTAAGGTGTACGTGTAATGCTGCGACTTACATTTGTTGTGAAATGATCACAATTAACACCCAGCATCTCATACAGATATTTAAAAAAAGAAAACAATGGCTTTTTTCCTTGTGGTAAGAACTCTCAAAACCTACTCTCTTAGAAATTTTCAAACGCACCGCACCGCTGCGCTGCTCTACTCATCCTGCTATCCATTACATCTCTGGTACTTGGGTCTCCTATAACCGAAGTTTGTATCTTTTGACACTCAAAATTTACTTATTTTAGAGAGAGCACATGAGTGAGCACAAATGGGGGGGGAGGGCAAAGGTGGGGGGCAAGAGAGACAGACAGAGAAGCAGACTCCTGCTAAGCACAGAGCCTGACGCAGGGCTCCATCTCACAACCTTAAGAGCATGACTTGAGCTGAAATCAAGAGTCGGATGCCCAACCAACAGAGCCACCCAGGTGCCCCTCTTTTGAAATTTTTGAATAAACTGCTATTACAGTTCATATGCTTTTTTACATATTTTACTTGCCACTATATTATAAGCACTTTCTCATATTTTTCAAAAATATGATTTTTAGGGGCACCTGGGTGGCTCGGCATAGAGTCAGCTTCTCTTCCCTTGTGTCCCTCCCCCTGTTCACACGTGTGCATGTGCACGCGCTCTCGGCCTCTCTCTCTCGAATGGATAAATAAATCTTTAAAAAAATATACGATTTTTAAGTTGTTTAGTGTTTCATTATATGGATATTATTTAACAATATCTAACTGTTGGACACTAAGGTTATTTAGAAATTTTGGCCACCACACACTGTAACCATTTTGTACACAAATCTTTATTTTCTTAATACAAATCTTAATGTGCTATAACTAGGTTAAAAGGTATGGACATTTTTAAGGCTAATAATACATACCATCAAACCATCAGAAAAGTTCCAATTTATAATCTTACCATTAATTTATGAGTGTCCCTGTTCCAGCACCCTTGAGGACATTTGAGTAATATTATTTAAAAAAGACAAAAAACAAAAACTTGGGAATGAGCTGTACTTCAAAATACATGAAATAATCAGATGGATATAGCTAAAAGCATCTATTACTCAGAGATTGCTGGAAACAGAAATAAATACACAAAATCACTGTAATTTAGGAAAAAACAGTGACACTTTTCAATGCCCCTGCCAACACCCTAGGTTACAAGAGTGTGAAGTCACACTTTCCTCTATCCTACGACAGCTAACATAAAAGCAGAAAATACGCCCTTTAGTATATGTGCTGCCAAAGCCAGCACAGGAAACAGGCTCTTTAGAACTAGTTCCTCGTGTCATGTCTCTAAAAGCTCTCTGGTCATCTCGGAGACAAATGGGAGAGTTAAGCAGAGAGAAGGCAGCTGCGTCATCTTTATAAAGGTCGATCTGTAACTCAGGAGGGCTCTGAGAGACCAAACTAGTAAGCTAAAGTGGGTCTGACTGTGTCGTGCTTACCTGTTTCCATCTCTAAGAGAGCTATACGGCAAACGAAAACCCCCGGAGTTTACAAAAACATCTTACCAGTGTCTTCAAGGTCCTGGTCTTTCTCACCTAAGTTATAAGAAGAAACTTATCCGTTTTAAAGATAAAATAACTGAGAATTACTATAGTTACAGCAAACTATTCTCAGATACTAGAACCATAAAGAACCACTTGGTATGTCCAATAAACTAGAGCTACTAAATTTAAGTGTCAGCCAGAATCTAAATGCACCAGATTGGGCTGGAACCTTCCTCTGGCCCCCTTTCTTAAGAAAAATCATCACACCGAGAAAGTCTTCTGGGGATCTCAATGAGATAGAAAAACGTCCGCCTTGAAGACTGAGCTGAAGTCCCTGTGAAATGACCAGTAAAACTTGCGTCTGCAACGGGCCAGTAAGAAGTGAGGCTCTCGCGCGAAGCTTCACAAAATGCTTCACCTCGGTACAGGAAGTATCTTCCAAATATCACATACTTAAGGAAAAGCCAGATGCTTTTCTCTCTTCAGTGAAGAAAAACTTATAGCTACAGGGGCCGAACACATAATAAGGAACTTAAATGCAAAAAAGTGATTTGAGTCATATCAACGGAAGTGGAAACTTAGTGGGGAAGCATCCAATCACCCAGACATCTTATTTAGCCAAATGATAACAAATATCAGCATATCTGACAGATGAAAATGAGTAGCTTTTCTCCTTTCATCTGGACACGTGGTGCCACACAGACTAACCTCAGTAGCGAATACAGAGCTGTCCATAAGAGGCCCACAGGCCTGTCAAGAGCAACTAGCCCTTCGGGTCCTATCAACCTTACTCGCCAGAATGTTTCCATATTATTCAGATCTCCAGAGACCCAACCTTCCATTTACAAAAAGCTAAGTTTCCCCCGGAATAAATTCTCTCTTTCTCTCCCCCAGAATAAATTTCTCCCCTTCTTTTATTTCTCAAGTTATACTTTCATATTTGCAAAGTACCCTTTCCTAAGCTAAGAAGTGAATTTACTAAACAGGAAAAAGCTAATAAATACTAAACATCCATGTAAGGATTATTAAAAAAAAATTAGAGCCCACTTACCCGGGTTGTAGAGATAGATGGGGAGATGATGTTCTGAAATACAGACATTTTTCATTACCTAGTACTATGCTCAGATATAAATAAATGTCAGATTCAGTCTATTTTTAAATGCTTATTAATAAAAAAGATTTAAGTTGGCTTCCAAAAATATAGTAATATGAGAAATTTAAAATTTCAATCTCAAAAACAAATGGGTATGGATTTATTTTAATTACATGAAGAATTCACAGAAAAACTAGCCAGAATACAGCTAGAAACAGACCTTTATTCCCAAATTTTTTAACAAGGATATCTTCAAAAGGATCCACACAAAGCATGCATTAGCCTAAAGCACTTTCTGGAACCTTTGGTTCAAATCTCTTGGGCTTATCTGATAATGCTCCTCCCTCCCAGAATTCCTGTTTAGCTTCCCAAATCTTTCCCACTGTCCTCTATGGAAGACTGTTTTTGTTACCTCCTCCTATCCCCCACGCCCAGGAAGGCGAGACAGACCCGTTATTGTTACGTCCTCTGTCTCCCCCCTTCAGCTATACGCACTCTATTCCTTCCCTTTTTAGTCTCCCAAATGTTATTTCCTAAGATATCAAAATACAGGAATATGAATCTAGCCCTGTGCATAGGAATCACGTAGGGGCTTTCAAAAGTCCTTCAGCGCCTACAAGGACAGGCTAGGGTGACAGTGGCGTGGTCCCTGCCCACCCAAGGCAAACGTAGTGTCCGCGAGAACGACCACAGGGACAGCACGGGGTGGAGAGCAGGCAACAGAGGCTTTGACAAGACGGTGGCCGTGGCAGGCAGGGGTAGCAGCAGTGGGGGCACAGCTCAGCCCTGAGAAAATGATGGCTGCAGTAGGACAACATGGTGCACCATACCTGGGAGAAGTAACACTCCCCTTACAGAGGTAATATTTTAACAGCGTATCTTACCTGTGTTCTCAACACAATTTTCCGTTTTTAGTCCTGAAAGATGAAGATAAAGCTTTAATAATTAGACACACTTGCCCTAGTAAAGATTTCAAATTGGTCTTAGAGCTACTGGTAACCTAATGTGTCAGCTTTAATCTATCAGATCCGTAATTTGGCGGGATACGAAATGAGGAACAGCTACATTTTTGTGCTCACATTACAGCCATCAAAGACCAGTATGATCTTTGATACTAAATGTCAACAGAAAATCTATCCTTTCACTACGAAAATTCCTTTTTTTTTTTTTTTTTAAGAGAGAGAGGGTACATGCACGCACAAGAGCAGGGGGAGAGGCAGAGGGAGAATCTTAAGCAGACTCCATATCCATCCAGCACTGAGCACGACGAGGGCTCGATCTCATACCCTGAGATCCTGACCTGAGCCTGAATCAGGAGTCAGACGCTTACCCGACTGAGCCACCCAGGGGCCCCTATGACAATTCCTATTCATTGGAGAAAAAGAATCGCAATCAGATCTTCAAGAT
Organism: Mellivora capensis; assembly: GCA_004024625.1. Taxonomy (NCBI): domain Eukaryota; kingdom Metazoa; phylum Chordata; class Mammalia; order Carnivora; family Mustelidae; genus Mellivora; species Mellivora capensis. The sequence goes on along the minus strand of PISX010018057.1, from coordinate 25,411 downwards.
CCTTGGATATAGAAAGAAAGATCCTTCACATTCACATAAAGAAACATGCTGGTCTATCCCAGAACACTGATCTATATATTAAGGAAATCCAGTTTTTGGAAAGCAAGAATACGGCATAATATGGCATCTGCCACTATCTTTTTTTTTTTTTTAAATCTTGTATTCTCTAGATTCTTTTTTTTTTAAGATTTTGTTTATTTATTTAACAGACAGAGATCACAAGTAGGCAGAGAGGCAGGCAGAGAGAGGAGGAAGCAGGCTCCCTGCAGAGCAGAGAGCCCTATGTGGGGCTCGATCCCAGGACCCTGGGATCATGACCTGAGCCGAAGGCAGAGGCTTTATCTCACTGAGCCACCCAGGCGCCCCTGCCACTATCTTTATAAGGCCCCAGACTCTCTTGCTAAGTCTAGGGCCTTATACAAAAATCACCAGAGCTGCGGGACTCCTCTGAGGCACGACGCGCAGGGACAGCGCTGGCCTGCCCTGCAGCCATGAAGGCAGGGACTCCCATGGGAGGATGTTCAGATTTGGTGCCAGCATGGCCCACGAGGGCTTTCCACGATGCTGAGAAGGCCTAGGGTTCTGTGGTCTCCTCTCCAGGTCTGGCTGACTCACTGATACGATCTGGATATTCAGCTACCTGAGGATGAGTCTCTCCATGTAAAATGGGGGAATTCCCAAGAGGTCTGTCTTCACTATGAGAGATGTGCTTTTCTGCAATCTGCTCTCAAATCCTGTTCCGTGTGTGGAGTTTGAACCAAGAATCTCGGTGACTTGGTCCAGCTTCCACTGGTCCAGGAAATGGTACGGATCCGTTAGAATTTGGATGGTGTCCTGAGGCTAACCTCAGGTGTCTAGCTAAGCTAGAAATTAAAAAAAAAAAAAAAAAGGTTAGAGACTAATACAAAATATTGCATTAGCAGGAGATCAAAGAGTGCAAGTTTCACTCAGAGGGCTGAGCTGAGGGTAAGGTAAAGGTGAGGGAAGGTGTGACTAAGAAAACTATTGGTATAATAGAGAGATTCACCCAGGGGATGAGACACTGGGGGATTTTAAAGCCTTTACCTTTCATCTATACCACAAACTAGAGTAGGTTTCTCAAAGTGTAGTCTTCTAATCACATACTTCAGAATCATGTGGGTGTTTACTGAAACTGCAAATTCCTGGGCCCTAGCCAGGACTACTGATAGAGAATTTCTAGGGGTGATGCCTTGTAATCTGCATTTTAAAAAGGATTCCAAGTGATTTTTTTAATGCACCAAATTTTTTAAAAAATATTTTATTTGTTTGCCAGAGAGAGAGAGAGAAAGTGCAATAAGCAGGGGGAGTGGCAGGGATAGGGAGAAGCAGACTCCCCTCTGGGCAAAGAGCCTGATCAGGACTCGATCTCAGGACCTAGGATCCTGACCTAGGCTGAAGGCAGACAGTTAACCGACTAAGTCACCTAGGTATCCCTGATGCACCACATTTTTGAGAGCCTTGTCACTAGTAGAGGATGGATCTCCTTTAATGTTTAACACAGATCCATTTATTCAAGACTGCATTTCTCCTCCCTATTTGATTTTGGATTTAATTTTTCATTAGTGTTTCAGCAGGAGAAAGCAAACTATTTTGGGTTTCTAAAGAAGTAGCAGGGTTAAAATGAAGGACACTGATCCAAAAATAAACAGGAGAAGGCAGAAATATATAAGGAAAGAAAGAAGAGAATATAAGCACAGATTTGGTAGGTATAAAAAACCAAGAAATTACTATGACTAGCTTTAGGCCAATAAGCTTGAAATAGAAGACAAGTGCCTAGAAAAGCAGACTTAACCAAAAATAACTCAAGAATAAGTAGAAAACTTGAATGACATTATAGCCATGGAATAGCTTAAATTTTTTCCACAAAAGAATTACCAAGATAATTTGATTTTTAGAGAGTCCTAAAGAGAAGGTAGCTAGCTGCACAGAGAGCTCCGGAGATCTTCAAGTATAGAGCACAATATTGATCAGCTTACACATTCGAGGAAACTTCGGGAGGCCAGGAAAAGAATCCACAGGAACAAGAGTCGGGCCTGTTCCCACCAGTCACACTGGAAAACCTTCTAAGTTGTCGTTTTAGCAGCGAGTTCTACAGTAAGAAGACTCAGAAACAGTCCAGACAAGAGTAAATAAAGTCCTCTCATGGGGTTCCTGATCTGCTTCGCATCCTACGAAATTACAGATGTCTGTGACCAAGCTCGCGGCTGGTTGGAATTTCCAGCAACGAGACTAAGGCACATTAAGACTGTGTTTAACAGAGCTGCCCTCCGGGTTTCCACACACAAGCACTGCCTTCCTTTGCAGGGCCACTACAGCCAGCCTGGCACTGCAAGAAAAGTCCAGACTCTCCGACACATGCTATCTTATCACACAGTGGATTCTCTCTCACAAGTCCCATAGGATAAAACCCCGAGAAAGTTCCATCACATGGAAATCTGACTTCCAGTTAAGAGCCAAACCTGGCTGCTAAAGCCTTAACCACTTTCACAAACAGGTGCCTGTAGTTTCCAAACAGTGGCCGAAATTCACAGGGCTCCCGAGGGATATTTTAAAATTGAAGGACAAGCACAGATATACGTGGTATCAGACCCAGCATGAACTACTAGCTCGAGGTAGAGTGCGGTTTCAGAGTCATTCCATGCTACATTCTGTCTGATGACATCATGGATTTGCAAGGCTGGGTTTTCAGCAACTGTGATTAAAAAAGCAAATATGGTGGCAACGCTAACGCTCTCAGGCTGTATGACCGGGCCAGTGGGGCACTGAGAACTGCACTACTGAAGACAAAGCCGTGTGCAGTCGCTCTCTGTGGAAACAAACACAGCAAACCCAACTCATCAAGTCAGTCTCTATGCTATACACCTACCTGCTCGTGTGCACCGATGGCATCTCAGGGAAGGCACCTGGAGTCTGGGCTGACAAATCCCGCCTGTGTGGCCACAGTCTCTACCACAGCTTCTGGCTCTATAAGCAAAGGATTGGGACTTCCGATAACAAATTCTGTCAGCCTCCCCAGTAAAGATCTCTGCAGGGCTGCCTGGGCCGCCTGTCTTCCGCTATTTATAAGTCAACCTTCAACCACGCTAACCTCTGTTGGCTGACTTCCCAAGCACCAAGGAATTAGGTACTAAAAATTGAGGTTCATTGAGGGGCTATTATACTCGCCTCTTTTTGTGTAGGTGTACTTGTTCTGACCTCAGTGGATGGACACTTATAGAAAACCCGCTTTTACTTCAGTAAATGAATATATATTCCATATAAGCTCAGCAAATAGATCATATTGATTAGATCAAAATGCCAGTATGTGAAACTGTAGGCTGACATTGAGCGGTTCTGTAGCTAGTCTCCTTTGCCAGAGAGGTCACTATGGAACTCATCATTATGGAAAAAGGAGAGCCAATCTGGATCATGCCCAAGAGGAAGCGACACTATGTAATGGGTCGGGATTACCGTAGGCAGCTTCTGACATGGTTCCCAATGACCCTGCCTCCTGGTATTCACGCCCTTATATAATCCTCTCCTCTTGACAGTGGACTGAACTAGTGGCTTGCTTCTAGCAAACAGAATACAGCACAGGTGATGAGATGTTACTTCCCTGATTAGATTGCAAAAGACTGACTTACTGGCACTTTTTCTTGCTCTCTCTCTTCCTTGCTCTCTGATGAAGCAAGCTGCCATGCTGTGAGATACTCTATGGAGAGGCCCATGTAGCTGGGAATAAGGGAGGCCTCTGGTCAACAGCCATGAAGAACTGAGGCCTTAGTCAACAACCTGCAAGGAACTGAATCCTACCACCAATCATGTGAGTGAGCTGGGAAGCAGATCTTTCCCAGTCAAGTCTTATGATGACTGTAGCCTCATGAGATGGCAAGATCCCAAAAGACTCAGCTACACTACACCCAGATTCCTGACCCAAGGTAACTGTGAAATAATGTTGTTTTAAGACACTAAATTCTGGAGTAATTTGTTATGTAGTGATAACTAATGGAGGTGTGAGATCAGTTTTATTTATGTCAGATGTCTAGGTTACCGTCCTCTGTTACCCAAACACTAACCTAGTTGTTGCCTTTAAAGTATTCTGTAGATGTGGTAAGAATCTATAATCAGTTACCTTAGTAAGGGAGAAAGCCAAGATCATCAGGTGGGCCTGATTCAATCAAGTGAAAGGCCTTCAGAGACTGAGGCTTCCCAGAAGAAGAAATTCTGCCTGGAGACAGCAGCTTCAGCTCGCCCCGAAGTTCCAGCCTGCCCTTCCTGACAGCCTGACCTACAGATTTCAGACTTGCCTTGCTAGCCCCCACAACCACGTAAGCCAATTCCCTGCAGTTAGTGACTTACTACGTATATTTCCTATATATTTTCTACGGATTCTGATTCTCTGGGTGAATCCTGACGGATTCATAGGGATGAATGAGTCTCGTGGATGAAAGTCTGGAGGAAGCTGATGGTGATGAGCTCTCGTTTGCTCTAAATACAGATAAACAGTCTGAACAGCCTTCCAAATTGCTCTAGGTGTTGACTCATACTGTGAATTTCTCCTGGGGATGACTATGTCACATCCTATCTGGCCTATCTACATGAGTGGAGCCCAGGGGCTCCTCCTTTCCAACAGGGCCACCTTTCCAGCTGGAGAATCTTGCTATTCCCTGCCATGACTGCTAATATGCAGAAAATATTTACATGTACACATCCTGGCCCCTCTCTATAGAAACAGTGGCCAAAACGCCAGATGATCTACGCCCAGCTTGCTCAGTAAATGATGAGAGTTCAGAGTACGGTGTGTATACTCTACAACTTCATTCTCCAGTAACACCTTACATTGTGTCTGCACTGTAAGGTCCAGGAAATCCCAAAGCTATGGTCCTCTACCAGGTATTATAATTCATCTACAGCCTTCCCAGGCCATGTACAGTTTTCCAAATGGGGTCTTTTTTAAAAGTAGGGAACGCAGCCTAATTATACCATTGACATTCCACCTTTAATCAAGCTTTGCAGGAAAGCAGTACAGCAGAAGGTTAACCTGCAGTAATTTCCCCATGAGGACGGAGACAGGGTTTTGTTGCCATTTACTCACAGTTCTCTCACATATTCTTGGATTAAAACCAAGATGAGTATTTTTGACCACCAGGAGACTGTATTATCTAATGGGACTCTGGTGTTTTCTCCAGTTCCTAACCAAATGACCTATTTTTTTCAGATAAAAATGTATTGCAGGTCTTTACAAAAATCAGGTATCTTGGAAATCATAAGAAAGTTTAAAACAATTAACACAGGACTGTGTTAGCACTAAATTTGGTGTGATTTTGTTTATCCCCTTTAGAAACAACTGTTTTTAATCCCTTTTAGAAACAACATCCAGAGTTGTATTCAGTCACAATGGAACAAGGTTCTGATTATATCCTCTGGCTTGAGTTTCTAAAAGCCCTGCCTATTCTTCACAGTACTGAGAACAGCCTAGCTTTAACTATTTCCGTTTCCGCCCCTGAGATCCCATCAGCCGTCTCCAGATGGCAGCAGAGGACACTGGCTGGATTACCGTTTGGGATTAAATCAAGGCAATGGCGCTCAGCGGTCTTTGTCAGGACTCCTCGAACAGCGCTTGTGAGGGTCCGCAAAGGTCTCCGCTTGCGGCTGGTTTGGGCGTGAACCTGCTGGGACAGCCTCTGCCGAAGCCGCAGGCATACCACAGCCTCGTGCGCGCTGCTTCCTCCCTCACGGGAGCTGATGCCGCACTTCCTCAGGCAGACCTAAACCCCGGCTCATTCTCAATCAACCCGATGGCTCCACCCCTTTTGTTCACCATCATCCCACACCCGAACAACTCTGTGGGCTCCACCGCCCCCCTCCTGTCCAACAACCAGGGACCGATTTGGCCTCCATCCACCGCGGCCAGGGCTCCTGTATAACCAGCGCCTCCACAATGGCATTCGGCTGAATGCATCAGCGGCACCCAAGTGCAAGTGCAAGGATTCTGCCCGCCCGGCCGCAACTGGCTTCCTGGCTGTGATGTGTGAGTTTAGTCGAACAGGTTCTGGGGTGGGTGGTGGGGTCCTGATTTGTACTGTCCCACGATTTCCACGGTAAGGCTCCCAACCATGGCCAATGTCAAGCTGCTGTGCCGTGGGAGGAACTGGGACGAGACACATGCCCACAGTCAGCTTCCTCTAACTGGCATGAGTCAGCTCTAACGGGCTTAGCTTTTGGTCGGCTCCACTATATGGCTGGTGAGGGGAATGGTTCCTCTCTCAATACCAATTTTTTCCTCTCAATACCAGTTTACTCGCTTCAGTCTTCCTCTGTCCTCTCCACGTGAATAGTTAGTCTCATTCACTTGCAACTCATAAGCAGATCAGCCCCCCCCCCCCCCATGCATGGTATCTCTTCAGCACTTTCCTACCTGTTCTCTTTTAATCCCACAGTGCCTTGGCCACAATGAGTCAAGGTCTAAAAGTCTATCCCACTTCTGAGGCCCTACTGCGATACCCACCCTGCTTGATCAGGAGGTAGTTTTGGGTTCCGCTAGACAGCCACACTCATGAGACCCCAAAGGCTCTCCTCTCACTTGTTCACTCGGTTTTGCAGAAGAATGCAAGGCAAGAAACACAGCACAGTATTCAGCAGCAGGGCGGAATCAGATATGTCCCTTCAGCGCAAGTCCTCACAGAAATCCAGGCCTGTTCTCCCAAAATGATGGCTCGGGTACAAGGAGACAAGCTTCCACAGGGGGTGCAGGAACCAAGCTAGCTTAGTAGCCTCATGCCACATGAGGACAGTATCTCTCATGCCAGTCCCTGAGTGTAGTTTCAGGACTCACCAAGAAAAACATGAGCGTATATCACACCACCTTCAGGAATGTCCAAAGCTATGGCTTCCCCCAGGTATTTATAGTTTATTCGCAACCCTCCCAGCTCAGATGCATTTTACCAGTGAAGGGCTGTGTTCACCATTACGCGGTGTTCTGTGGTTATGCAGCTGTCATTTCACCTTCAGTAGATTACAGAGAAACTGCGTTAGAAGATCAACGGGGGGCACCTGGCTCAGGTCATGATCTTAGGGTCCTGGGATCGAGCCCCGCATCAGGCTCTCTGCTCGGTGGGGAACCTGCTTCCCCTTCTCTCTCTGCCTGCCTCTCTGCCTACTTGTGGTCTCTCTCTGTCAAACAAACAAATAAAATCTTTAAAAAAAAAAAAAAAAGGCATTGGGGCACCTGGGTGGCTCAGTGGGTTAAGCCTCTGCCTTCGGCTCAGGTCATGATCTCAGGGTCCTGGGATCGAGCCCCGAATCAGGCTCTCTGCTCAGCAGGGAGCCTGCTTCCCTCCTCTCTCTCTGTCTGCCTCTCTGCCTACTTGTGGTTTCTCTCTCTCTCTGTCAAACAAATAAACTCTTAAAAAAAAGGCATTAAAAAAAAAAGGAAGATCAATGGGAGGCCATTTTTATAGGAGGAAGGAGAAAGGGTTTTATTAACCTTTCGCTTCTAGACACTAAACCAGAACAACATAAAATCTCAGAATGTTGGGAGCAAGGAAAAAGTCTAATACCATCCAAAGAAAAAAACAAGGTCTCATTCAAAGTTTCAGTAATTAGAATGGCTTCACACTTTTCAACAGCAGCACCAGAAACCAGAAGACAATGAAGGAGTATCTCCAAAGTTCCAAGGAAAATGATTTCCAAAACAGAAATACAAATCTATGCAAACTATTGTTCAAGCTTACAGGTAGATTTTTCAGACATGCAAAGTCTTAAAAATTCCCCTCAATGTCCCTTTTCTCAGAAAACTTCTGGAGAACACACACCCCTGCCAAACAAAGAAGTAATTCAAGAAAAAGCAGAAAATCCAAGATACAGGGGATTCCTCACTGGGGAGAAACAAAAGAAAGTCTCTACAGCTATGAGGAGAGATTTTAGGATATTCAGCAGGCCTAAAGATCACAGATTAGTCTGATGGGAGGAATCCAGAAGGAATATATTTAAAGAGAGAGAGAGAAAGAATCTGGTATGTTTGAATGTACTAAGTAGAGATTTATATTTTGAAGGAGTTGGAGTGAATTACTGAAGGGATATAAAAAACTAAGGAAACAGAAAAAATCCTATAATAATCTAGGGTAAAAAAAGGTATTTAAAAAGGTAACAGTCTGGGGGTACTTGGGTGGCTCACTCAGTTAAGCGCCTGCCTTTGGCTTAGGTCATGATCTCAGGGTCCTGGGATGGAGCCCCGCATGGGGCTCCCTGCTCAGTGGGGAGTCTGCTTCTCCCTCTGCCTCTGCCGTTTCCCCCTGCTCGTGCTCTCTCTCTCAAATTAAAAAAAAAAAATCTTAAATAAATAAATGAATAAGTAAATAAAAAGGCACCAGTCTTTCTGACGCCGGGAGGCTGGGAAAGGAGAAATGCACGGACAGTGAGGAGGAGTGCAGGGTGTCTATCAGATACATCGGGTTGACTGACATGACAGCAACTTCTAACTCCCTTCTCCTTGCCTCCCTATACTAGAGAGGCTGGAAAAGCTAATTTCCTCTCTTCCAAGCTTTTCTTCAAGTTATGGATTATCAGGTAGCTGTTCTGGTCAGTGATATATAATCAGAAATCTACTAGCAGTTTCTGAGAAAGCTTTCACTTTCCTGATTAAATAAATAGGCAGATTTAGCTGCCATCCCTCTTCCCTTTCTTTTTGTCTTGAACCCGGCTTGATGCCTACAGCTACAAGTCACACTGCAAACATGAATCAATAAACCCAATAGGTTAAGACTGGTGCAACAGAAATACAAAAGAGTCTGAGTTACTGATGATATAATCAATGAGGTTTAAAAATTTTTAAATCAAGAAATAACATGCTGAAGCATATCATTAAAAATTTTAGCTTAGGGGCGGCTGGGTGGCTCAGCTGGGTTGGTGTCTGCCTTCGGCTCTGGTCATGATCCCAGGGTCCTGGGGTGGAGCCCGCATCAGGTTCCCTGGTTGGCGGGAAGTCTGCTTCTCACTCTCCTCTACCTCTCACCTTGCTTGGGCTCTCACTCTCATATAAATAAATAAATTTTTTTAATTTTAGCTGAAAAATTAGAAATGAATGCCACTGAGGAGTGAAAATTGGAGATCGGGAACAACGGGGCAGGAGCTGCTATTTTTCACTGTAAGCCTTACAAGCAGGGTTATGGGCCAAGTACGTCTTGGTCGCCGGGTGCTGTTCTAAGCAGTACTGTTTGGCAGTGTCCTTGGCCTCTACCCATTAGATGCTACTAGCAGCAACTTGGGATGACCGTGACATTTGAATATTCCAGTTATTACCAAATGCCCCCAGGGCAAAACTGCCCCGGTTGAGAGCCATTGCCTTATAGTGTTTTACTTCTGTAACCTTCCAGAGTGCTACAATGTATTATTTCGATAAAATTAAATTACGGGGGGGGGGGGGGGGACTAATGCCATGAAAGGAGCCAGAGACCATCAGTAAGGACTGTCCGTTTCTTCCCCGACCTCCCCCTGGGTCTCCGAGCCCCGGACGAGCGCAGACAGGAGCCGCTTACCGCCCAGGAAAGCACACTCGTGATGGCTGCAGGTCTTGTTCGTGCTTTGAAGGAGAAGGTTATTGCTGGCCCCATCCTGTGACACGTGAAAGATCTCATTCAGGGGTATTAAAACAATTCTTTCACTTTCTTTATCAAAAAAATGTTCAAGGGCAACTGCAAAGCACGAGCGGATGGTCAAGAGGCCGCGCGGGCCGGCGGCGGCCTGGGGGCGGGCGGCATAGGCCAGCGCGAACCGGCCGAGCCTGGCCCGGCGGAGCCCGGGCGCGAGCGACACATCCAGGCTCCTGCTGTAGACCGCGGTTCTGTAACTGTCCTCACAGGGTCTCCTCAGCAACTGCAGGGCTCTTGTCAGATAAAAATGAAAAGCTTTGAACTGGAAGTCATAGACGTAGTCCCCTCGAGACAGGCCGGCCGTCTTCACGGCTTCGCTGAACAGCCGGTAGAAGGGCGTCTGCGCGCGCGCCTCCGCGGCGAAGGCCGTCAGCGCCACCCCATGGTTATCCTGAAAACTCGGCGGCAGGAAGGTGCGCGTCTTCCGGGCTTCCCACTTGGCTTCTGCACTTTCCCACGCATCCTTCAAGAGCGGATGGCTCGCTTTTTCCTCCCGGAGCAGCTGGGGAACGTACTTGACTTCCATCCTGTCAGTGCATTTTCGGTACTCATCGTCAAATGCGTTTTCCGCCATGTCTAACGTTTCAGCCTTCACCTTCCAAAGAAAAGGAAAAGGAAGTCAGTACTCTTGAAACGAGGTATTTGGTGTGTATCATTTTCTCTCCCATACTGTTCCCATACTCTCATGCCCTGCCTGGAATCTCTCCCTTTCTTAGAACAACTTCGGACATAATTTTTTTTTCGGCATGATTTTTATACAGAAAGTATATTCCACAATTCCTGATAACTTTTCTTAGCTGCGATCTCTTTGTATGGAAAAGTAAATGTTAGCAATGAGAAGTGTGGGAATGATTATGCCTGTAATTCATTCATCTGAACTTGATGGTGTAGAGGAAAGAGTAAGTGTGAAATTGAAGAAATGGGTGGCAGTCCTGGCTTTGAACAATATTCTTAGCTAGATTTTCTCAACCCCTTAACACTGCCATCTGCGAAATACTGTATATGATAAATACATAATGGTAAATATTATTCATTTTCCTTTGAGGACTCCCCCAGGTGGGTTGGGTAGAACTGATCTGCACCTTGCTCCAGTGATAGGCAATGATGCAGAGGCCTTTCTTTCTTCCTTTCGAGAGAGCAAACGCACATGCAGGAGAGCGGGCGAGCATGTAAACAGGCAGGGTGGGGAGGGGCACAGGGAGAGAGAGAGAATTTTAAGCAGACTCCACACTCAGCCACCCAAAGCCCCATTCATGCAGGGCTCAGTCTCACAACCCTAAGACATGACCTGAGCCAAAATCAAGAATCAGATGCTTACTACTGGGTATTTACCCCAAAGATACAAATGCAGTGATACGAAGGGGCACCTGTACCCCAATGTATATAGCAGCAATGTCCACAACAGCCAACTATGGAAAGAGCCCAGATGTCCATCAACAGACGAATGGATAAAGAAGATGCAGTGTAATACACACACACACAAAATGGATTTTATACAGCCATCAAAAAATTGAAATCTTGCTGCGCCTGGTGGCTCAGTGGGTTAAAGGCTCAGGTCATGATCCCAGGGTCCTGAGATTGAGCCCCACATCGGGCTCTCTGCTCAGCAGGGAGCCTGTTCCGCCCCCCCTGCCTGCCTCTCTGCCTACTTGTGATCTCTGTCAAATAAAAAAAAAAATTTTTTTTAATTGAAATCTTGCCAATTACAATGATGTGGATGGAACTAGAGGGTATTGTGTTAAATCAAGTCAATCAGAGAAAGACATTTATCACATAATCTCACCGATATGCGGAATTTAAGAAACAAGGCAAAGGATCATAGGGGAAGAGAGGAAAAAATGAAACAAGATAAAACCAGAGAGGGAGACAAACCGTAAGAGACTCCTAATCTCAGGAAACAAACTGGGGGCTGCTGGAGGGAGAGAGGGCACAAGGGATGGGGTGGCTGGGTGATGGACACTGGGAGGGTATGTGTTGTGGGGAGCACTGTGCATTGTGTAAGACTGATGAATCACAGACGTGGACCCCTGAAACAAATAATACATTATATGTTAATTAAAACCAAAAGGAATCAGATGCTTAACTGACTGAACCACCCAGGTGTCCCAGTGATGCAGGTCTAAAAACCAGAGCACTCCTGGGGAGAGTTTTGAAAAAAGCTTTCTTCTTCTACAACCACAAGCTCTAAGGGTGATATTGGCTTGGGGCAGCCAAAAGTTATCCTTTATAGTTCCATGAAGAATCCTGTCTGTAAATAAAGCCAACAAAGGAAGGCTTGCAGAGCTGAAAAGAAGAGAGATGAGGCCCTGGTGACATTAGTTAAGGGCCTGAATTTAGCTGTACCTGAAGACTGGATTCTACCTTGGTCATAAGAATCAAGATTCCATATTTACTTGAGCTAGTTTGAATTGTGTTTCTGTCACACACAACTGAAAAAAATCCTAATGTACCTTTAAATGATACATGTAACATAGTAAGTGGGGTTGTATAATATAATTAGCACTAACTTGGAGCCAGACAAATCTAGCTTTAGATTCCATAACTAGATACTATTTAGATATGGGAAAGTTACTTTTTACATTTCTGAGCTTCAGTTTCTCATCTAAAAATGAGGATAAAGGAAAGAATATCTTAATTGCAGGACTACTGTGAAGAACTAATGATAAAATGAATATATGCAAAGCCCTTACCTACACTGCCTACCACCTATTAAGCCTTCAACATTTTCATTATTTCATGATAGGAATATACATATTATACTGGAAGCTCCTCAAGGACAGGATCTGTGTCACACTTGCCTTTTGAATTCCAAGCTTCCAGCATAGTAACTAGCAAAATATTCAAGTGAACTAAATTAATAAAGGATAGCTGGAAGAAAGGCAGGCAGAGACAACCCCTCCCACCCTGGCCCCCAAGAGGAGACCATCCTTAAAAGAATTTTACACCACCCCAGGGAAAGAGCCCTCCACCCTTTCCCACATGATAGATAAGATGACAAAATCTGATTGGGTGACAGGGGCAGGGAGGGTTAATCAGATTAAAACAGCTTGCCAACAAACCCATAAAAACCCCTAGACATAGAAGCTCCCAGGCCAGTGGCTGAGTGGGTGGCTCAGTGGGTTAAAGCCTCTGCCTTTGGCTCAGGTCCTGATCCCAGGGTCCTGGGATCGAGGCCCGCATCGGGCTCTCTGCTTAGCAGGGAGCCTGCTTCCTCCTCTCTCTCTGCCTGTCTCTCTGCCTACTTGTGATCCCTGTCTGCCAAATAAATAAATAAAATCTTAAAGAAAAAAAAGTTCAATAAACTTTGCTTTGCCACCCACCACTCTTCATGGGGTCTACCTCTTCATTCTTTGAAGTGGTGTGACCAAAAACTGAGGGCACTAAAGAAAAAGAAATCCTGCAAAATAAGAACCTGTACTCTGGCCTGTGGATCAAAACACAGGATGAGAAAATCTGCCCAGGGACGCCATTTAAAGGTTTCTACAAATAAAAGGACAACGCCCTCATCATTTTCCCTTTCCACTACTCTATACATGTAATAGTATGTACATCGGTGTCATAAGCTGCAACCTAAGCAGGGGACCGTGGCTGAAAGCTTCAAAAAGCCCCTTAGTCAGGAGCTCTTAAAGTTGCAGCTTCCGCGTGAATTATTTTTTTTTTTATTTACTCACCAATGATTCTTGAAAAGTGTGTGAGTGTGTGAGTGAAAAGCGTGTATTCCAGGGGTGAGAGGAGGGAGAAGGGGTAAAGAGAGAGAGAATTAACGCAAGAAAGCAAAATAAGTATCCCAGGCTATCTGCTTCCTACTCCCTCTTTTCTCCCCCTCACAGACCAGCTTCTCGAAAGAAACACCTACCCCTGCTATCTCCATTGCATTTCCACTCACTTCCACTCATATCTCAATCCTCTTCAGTCAGCTTCCCACCCCCATTCCTCACCCAAACAGCTCTTGCTGAGGCAGCACCTCTTCTTTTGAAGACCCAACATACTCTATCCGCCATTAATTGTTGGGAACTGCTCAAGGCTGCTTATTTTTTAACTCTCAACTCTACCCTTAGGCAATTATATACATAGGCACGGTGTCATCATCTAAATACCTCTGACCTGTCCCTGTAAGTGCAGACCCATACTACCACCTGCCTACTTGGTAACTCCACTTGAACTGCACAAAGACCCACCAACTGTCAACAGTCAAGAGCAAACTCATCTTACCCCTACAACCACCACCACCACCTGGTGATTACACAGACCCATCTATTCATTTTTGTGTTTTCCTATGTATCTTCTTCTCAGTCACCCTCTGTGGCCACTCCATCACTAAGACCTAAAAAACTTCTCCCAGGTGTCATCTGTATGCCAAGCACTAAGTGTTCCTATATATTAGTGAGCTCATTTAATCTTCATGGCAACCCTAAGCGGCAGATACTATTAGTCCCTTTTTAAGGATGAGCAAACTAAGACAGATAAAGGAACTTGTCTGAAATTGAGATATGAAAGCACACAATCTGGCCCCATAGTCTGTCCTCTTAAACAAATGTCCTGTTTCCAATGACAAAGACCGCTGAGATTTATGCAGCACTTTCAGAAGGCTTTAATTTTCTCCTAACACCTGTTATAAAGGTTGGGCAGACAATTCATAACATCATTTTACAAATGAAGAAACTGGGCCAGCATCAGAAACTGTCTTTATTACCAGCTACAGAATATTCTGCTGGGGAAGTCATTGAGTTTCCTGAAGTGGGAATCTGAGCTCTAGGAGACTGAATCACTACCATCTCCTAGCCAAGAAATGCATTTTCGTCTGCAGCACAGAACGTACCACGGTGTGTCTTGGGCACCGATACTGATTCATCTTCAAGACTTCAATATAAAACATCACACCCTGAAACCACCTCCCACATTCCTCACATCATACCCGAGTCACATCATATCAGAGTCCTATCCTATCCTATCCTTCCCAGTGTGTTCCTGTCTTTTCCTATGCCTCTAACCAGTCGCCACAGGTCTAATTTTAGACATTAAGTCTTTCTGGCCCAAAGCCACAGTTGATTGTGTGTTCTGTACAGTGAGTGCCTTGAGCAGTGAAAAAGTTCAGAAATGCCACCACCACTCAGGGACAAGTGAATGGACATTAAGGGACATGTCCAAAAGGCTAGGTGAACACACTGGTTATATTTTCTTCCTCGGTTTTATCCATTGAAACAAAATCCCATACTAATGAAATTTAATTAGCAAAAAGTTAATACAAAAATCTTACCAAAAAATGTGGAAATGACCTAAATGCTAATGAAAAGAAACTGGTTAAACAAATTATGGAACATTCACAGAACATACATGAAAATTATATTATAAAAGAATGTTAAAAATGCATAGCAAAACCACAGTGAGATACCACTGCACACCCATTAGAACAGCTACAATCATAAGGGGGAAAGAAAAAGGGAAAATAAGTGTTAGCAGAGATGTAGAGTAACTGAACCCTCATACATTGCTGGGGAACATAAAATAGTGCAGCCACTGCGGAAAACATAAAGTTACCGTATGACCCGGCAATTCTATTCATAGGTATACACCCAGGAGAACTGAAAACATGTTCACATAAAAATCTGTACATGAAAGTTCAAAGCAGGATTATTCACCCCTAAGAGCCTTTAAAAAGTGAGAACCGAAATGCTCATCAACTAATAAAGGGATAGGGGTGCTTGGCTGGCTCAGTCGGTTAAGCGCCCACCTTCAGCTCAGGTCCTCATCTCGGGCTCCCTGCTCGTGGGGAGTCTGCTTCCTCCCTCTCTCTGCCCCTCCCCACACTCCCGCTGTTGTTCTCTTTCTCTCTCAGATAAATAAAATCTTAAAAAATTAATAAATGGATAAACCAAATGTGGCATAACCATACAACAGAATATTATTCAGCTTTAAAAAGTAATGAAGTACTAGTATATGCTACAACATGAATGAACCTTGAAAACAAAACACTAAGTGAAAGAAACCACTCAAAGGTCCAGATGCTGTATGACTGCATTCTGGTGAGATATCCAGAATACGCAAATCCACAGAAACAGAAAGCAGTAACAGCTGTCAATGCATGTAGGGAAGAGGGAATTGGGACTGACTGCTGGTAGCTACAGGGCCTTCTTTTGGGGGTGATGGGAATGTTCTGTAAAGAGATAGTGGTGATGGTTGTACAACACAGTGAATTTATGTTTATGACTTAAGGATTTTATTTATTTGACAGAGAGAGATCATAAGTAAACAGGAAGAGAGGCTGGGAAGCAGGCTCCCCGCTGAGCAGAGAGCCCGGTGCTGGGCTCCATCCCAGGACCCTGAGATCATGACCTGAGCCGAAGGCAGAGGCTCAACCCACTGAGCCATCCAGGCGCCCCTATAAATACTCATCTTAATTAATTCACATAAATTTATATTTATGAAAACCACTGAATTATGTACTTTAAGATGGTGGGATTTTTATGGTATGTAAATTATACCTCAATTTTAAAAATCATACCATAGTACAAGCAACAGAATACACAATGATTCTACTGACAAGGGATCAGAATATTAAATTCAAAAACAAAATTTTAAGAACTTAACGTATCTTAAAGAAGGCACTTCAACTTCCCCCTCTCTCTTTCTTCCTGCCTCTCTGCCTACCTGTGATCTCTGTCAGATAAATAAATAAATAAAATCTTTAAAAAAAAAAATAAGAAGGCACTTCCAAAATAGTGGAAAATATTCAGTAGTGATGTGTCAGTTAACATTGTGGGGAAGAAATCAAATGAGATAGCTTGCTCATCTTACATAAAAATGTTACAGAACGTCCCTTCAAGGCGGGGGGTGGGAGGTTGAAGGAGTCTGGTGGTGGGTATTGTGGAGGGCACGCATTGCATGGAGCACTGGGTGTGGTGTAAAACTATGAATTCTGTTACGCTGAAAAGAAATTTAAAAAGGTACTAAAAAAAAGAAATTTAAAAAAATGTTACAGAACGTTTAAATATTCAACTGCAAAAAATAAAACCATAAAAGTTTTATCAGAAAAAAAGACCACCAGATGTGAGAAAATGGTCATTATACAGTTCAATAAAACATAAATAACCAAACACTGCAGTGTCATCTTATTTGGATAATATACATATTTTAAGAATACTTAATGACGTAGACATATAGTACAGCAGTAACTTAAAAAGCAAAATAAGGGGCACCTGGGTGGCTCAGTGGGTTAAAGCCTCTGCCTTCAGCTCAGGTCATGATCTCAGGGTCCTGGGATTGAGCCCCAAATCGGGCTCTCTGCTCAGCAGGGAACCTGCTTCCCCCTCTCTCTCTGCCTGCCTCTCTGCCTACTTGTGATCTCTGTCTGTCAAATAAATAAACAAAATCTTTTTTAAAAAAGCAAAATAAAATAATACTTTGTATAGTGTGAACCCAGTTTTCTAAATTACAAACACACACAGAAAAAAGCCAAGAAGACTATACACCAACAGATTAAGAGTCTTTCCTTCCAAGTGGAGGGATTATGGATGATTTTTACTTTCTTCTGTTTGCTTAATTTTAATTTTTTCAACTTTCTACAGTTATTATGTATCTAATGTGTAAAATGAAAAGATAAAAGCTACTTGTAAAAAACTAATTTACCTATTCTATCTATTCTAGCCACTCTCTTTTCCAACATCAACCCACACAAATGCCTCAGGCAACATTATATCAAGAGCTCCCATTCCAATGACTACATACTTCCCATTCCCAACATTACCTGGAAAATATCCATTAGAATCAGAGCTGCCAGCAGCATGGTGACCATATCAAAACGTCTTGCCTTCATTTTTCTCTTCTAAATTAAAATGAAGAAATTCCAATTTAGCAGACTTAAAAAAGAGGTTTAGGGAAGGAGAGCAGGATGACACACTGTATGTATTTCATTCAGGGTGACAGTAGGCATCATGATGGTCAGGAAGTGATCATCAGTTAATTTCCAATGGCTGAAAGGGCCATTAGATTCTGTCTGGTGGCCTAACATCCTCATTCTACAGATAGGGAAACAAAAGCTCAGAGAACTTCAGAAATTTGCTCAAGATTAAATCTGCCCATTTCCATTCTCTTCCAGCCATGTTTTCTCTCCCACCATAGGCAGTCACTGGAAGTCATATTGTTTTCCTATCTCTGAATTTCCCCCCAGCATACACAGGAAATCAAACTAAAAAACAACCACTTCAGACTGGTGGCCCCTAGCTCCCAGTTTCCAAAAATTCCCCAGTGGTTATGGCCCATGCACAGCATCCATTCTTTTATTCTCTTTGCAAACTGAGTGACAGCCATCTGGGTAGGATAGAGGGAATGATAAGACTAGTAATGGTACTCACTGGAGGGCTACCCAAGGGGGCCTCCTTGCCCCAAATACTCAGATTCAAGAGAAGCCCAAGGACAAAACAAGTGTCTTGCATAAATTTCTGATGGCAAAAATGAAAATAAGGAAAAATTAGGTAGGCAGCAATTCTAATAAGATTAAACAACTCTTTTGGCCAAATGCCCAATACTTATCCCATTATTTAGGAAAATGAAAGGGGTAAACAGGAGCGTGAAAGGCCTTCAAGAGCTGAAGCTATCCCACAGCCATTATCCGATTCAATTAAATGCTGGTTCCTTCCACATACCTACTACAACAAAGCTCACATTACTGGAACTGAACTGAGATCTCTACTTTATCCTACTAAGCACCATATTCTGGCATGTACAAGTGGGAATAAACAGCATAGGGAATCCTCTCTTTGGTCTCACATTCCCATCTTTACTCAGGCACAGCTTCTTTCACTAGAGATACTAAAATATACTACCAAAATGCCATTTTTGTGTTGAACTTCACTTTCTAAAAAAGACTTGAAATATAATACTTTACAGGGGCACCTGGGTGACTCAGTTGTTCAGTGTTTGCCTTCGGCTCAGGTCAGGATCCCAGGGTCCTGGGATCAAACCCTGCCTCGGGCTCCCTGCTCAGCTGGGAACCTGCTTCTCCCTCCCCCTTTGCCTCTCCCCCAGCTTGGGCCCTCTCACTCTCTCTCTCTCTTAACTGAATACATAAAATCTTTTATATATATATGACTTGACAGATAACTGTCACAAGGCAATATGTGCCAAGCAAGCCCCGAATCAGGGTTTTCCGAAAATCCATTACTTCTGTAGTCTGAGTGTAAATAAGTCAAAATGTTTACCTGGCTTTTCTGCCTGCGGAGGAGGTTTTAAAGATGCTAGGTCTCAGACTGTTTCCCCACTCTCTCAGTTGTGGTAAGTGTGTCTTCAGGATGGGAGGTTGTTGACAGTGAGAGCTGAGAAGGGAATGCTTTTCTTTTTATAAACACCCCAGCAGTAGCTTGGCAGTGGCACATTACCCCATTTGTGTTCTGCTATTTATATCTGGCCCCCACACTATCCTTTGGAATCACTGCTGTTAACACAGGAAATCTCCCAGAGGCTTGTAAAGCCACAGCAATGCCCTCTAACCACACAGCACGTCCAGTTCCGAGCCCTGTTGTAGGTTTCTCGGAGAGCGATCACCTCCTACTCCTGACCCTCTGACTCTGAAATGTCAAACTAAAGCAAAGGATAAAATCCTAACTAGATGGCTCACGTAACTAAGTGAACTTGCCGCGCGTTCATCGCTGGCAATGATGATGGCTATCGCCATTCACTCAACCAGCTTACTGTTTTTCGGGGAAGGGCGCCAGCTGCTGGGATACACAAGTAAGTAAAACGAAGTAATAAAAAGCACTCACAATCTGAAAAAAAAACACATTAATATTCATACTTAACCAAAACATATGTTAAAAAGCCAAGTGAGTTTTAGAAAAAGTCAGTGAGAACACTAAGGGAAGGATTTGGTAACCTGCGACTACAGTCCCCATCTGAGTAAATACACAGAATAAATACACAGACTGCTGAGGAACACTTGGGAGTTCACGGACTGTGGATAAAAAACTGTGAAATGTCCTAGGAAATTTGTGCATATATATCAAAATACATTAATACAATGTATTAGATAGTGCATGATGTGTAACAGCCCCAAACTGGAAACCATCCAGATGGCTAACAACAGCAGAAAGGGTACATTGTTATATTCATACAATGGAATTTTGTGTGGCTTGAGAATAACCATATATAAGAAATGTGGACAAATCTTAACAAAATATTTTTGAGCAGAAGAGACCCAAACATGTATATACTGTATGATTTAATTGGGATAGTGAATAAAATCAAACAAAATACATCTATAACATCAGAGTCAGAATACTGGTTGCTCTGGGTAGTAAGGAGGCCTGGAAGAGGAACAATGAGAGTATCTGGGATGCAGTTAAGTTCTGGTGCAGTTCTGGGTGTTGATTACATTGATATACTTAGTTGTGAATATATTCGCCAAGCTACATGCTTATGTGTATTTTCCTCTGTATGTGTGCATATGTACATATATTATATAACTAAACACTTTAAATATTAAAGTGCACCCATTTTTATAAAACCCACCTCTCATCCTCAGCCTTCAAAGCCTCTAACTTCTTCCTACCGCATGGCTAGGCAGTTTAAAATACAACTTAATACACTAAATAGACTCTGAGCAATAGCATCATTTAAAAAAAAAAAAAAATGTTTGCTGGGACGCCTGGGTGGCTCAGTTGGTTGAGCAGCTGCCTTCGGCTCAGGTCATGATCCCAGCATCCTGGGATCGAGTCCCACATTGGGCTCCTTGCTCAGCAGGGAGTCTGCTTCTCCCTCTGCCTCTGCCTGCCACTCTGTCTGCCTGTGCTCGCTCTGTCTGACAAATAAATAAATAAAATCTTAAAAAAAAAAAAAGTTTGGTCCGAAAGAAAAAAGAGGGTTTGCACCTGTCTTCAGGCATTACTGACCCTCTCTTAAGTTGTAGGTATGTGAGCTTTCAGGAGTGGGATTTTCCTGTCTTTGGCACTAAACCCTACCAAATTTGTCTGTATATCACACAAAAGATGAAGTCCATGAAAAAGCACATAACAAACACTGCATGAAGTTCAAGGCAAGTCTGGCCTTCTTTATGCCCAATATGCTTTTGCTCTATTCCTGTTTTATTCCACTTTTTAACTTTTTAAAAATTGAAGTATAATTAACAAACAAAACATATTAGATTCAGATGTACAACATGTTTTTATACTTTGCATATTGCAAAATGATCAGCATAAGTCTAGTTAATATCTGTCACCATATAATTACAAATTTTTGTGTGTGCAGTAACTTTTAAGACTTACTCTCTTGATTTTCAAATATGCAGTATAGTATTATTACCTACAATTACCATGTTGTACATTATATCCCCATGACATTTATTTTATAACTGAAAATTCATACCTTTTGACTCCCTTCACCATTTTCATCCACCTTCCCAATCCTCAATATGGCAACCACCAATCTGTTCTCTATATCCATGAGCTTAGTTTTTTTTGGTTTTTGATTTTGCTTTTTAGATTCCACATATAAATGAGATCATGTGCTGTTTCTGTCTTTGACTTATTTCACTTTAGCATGCTGTTCTCAAGGTCCATCTATGTTCTTACAAATGGATGGGAGATATTTTATTCTTTTTTATGGCTGATAATATTCCATTTTATTTATATATGTATATACATGTGTGTGCATATATATATGCACACACATACACATTTTCTTTATCCATTCATCCGTTGATGGATACTCAGGTTGTTTCTATATCTTGGTTATTGTAAATAATGCTGTAATGACATGGGGGTGATACACTTTCAAGTTAGTGTTTTGTTTTCTCTTCATATAAATAAATACCCAAACATGAAATTTCTGGATCGTTTATTTTTTCCATAATGGCTACTCCAATATATACTACCACAAACAGTGCACAAAATTCCCCTTAACCACATCCTTGCCAACACTTGGTATTTTTCCCCTCACAGTCCTACCCCTTTGTTCTTTTTGATAACAGCCATTCTTCTAACAGATGTACTGTGATAGCCCACTGTGGTTTTTACTTGAATTTCCCTGATCAGGGACTTTGAAGATCTTTTCATATACCCACTGGCCTTCTGTAAGTCTTCTTTGGAAAAATGTCTATTCAGAGCATCTGTTTATTTTTTTAATTGGGGTTTTTTTTTTGCTACTGTCTGAATTCTTCATATATTTTGGATACTAAACCCTTATCAGATATATGATTTGCAAATATCCTCTCCCATTCAGTAGGCTGCCTTTTCATTTTGTTACTGGTTTCCTCTGCTGTG
Organism: Mellivora capensis; assembly: GCA_004024625.1. Taxonomy (NCBI): domain Eukaryota; kingdom Metazoa; phylum Chordata; class Mammalia; order Carnivora; family Mustelidae; genus Mellivora; species Mellivora capensis. The sequence continues at coordinate 3,510 of PISX010018057.1, read as the reverse complement.
CAGAAACTTTTTTGTTTGATGTAGTCCCAATTTTTAATTTTTGCTTTTATTGCCTTTGCTTTTGGGTCAAATCCAAAAACTACTGCCAATTAACGATGTCAAGGAACTTACTCCCTATGCTTTCTCCCACAGATTTTATGGTTTCATGTCTTACCTTCAAGTCTTTAATCCATTTTGAGGAAATTTTTGTAAATGGTCCAGTTTTCCCAACACCATTTATTAGAGACTGTCCTTTGTCTATTGTATATTCTTGGTGCCTTTTCCTAAATTAATTTACCATATATGTATGGGTTTATTTCTGGGATCTCTATTCTGGTTCCACTGATCTGTGCATCTAGTTTTTTGCTTTTTGTTTTTGTTTAACTTTTGCTTTTGTTTTTAACTTTTTTATTTATTCATTTGAGAGAGACAGCAAGTGAGAGAACAAGCAGGAGGAAGGGAAGAGGAAGAGGGAGAAGCAGACTCCCTGCTGAGCAGGGTGCCTGATGCAGGGCTCAATTCCAGGACCCCAGGGTCATGACCTGAGCTAAATAAAGGTAGTCACTTAAACGACAGAGCCACTCAGGTGCCCCAGAAGATGTTGTTGTTTTTTTTAAGTAGGCTCCATGCCCAGCATGGAGCCCAATGTGGGGTTAAAATTCATGACCCCAAGATCAAGTCCTAAGCTGAGATCAAGAGCTGGATGCTCAACTGACTGAGCCACCTAGGTGCCCCTGTGTGTCTGTTTTATGCCAATGCCACACTAATTTGATTACTCTCGTTTTGTAATATAGTCTGAAATCAGGGAGTCTGATGCTTTGTTCTTTCTCAAGATTGCTTAAGCTATCTGCGTTCTTTTGTGGTTCTACACAAATTTAAAATTGTTTGTTCTATTTCTGTGGAAAAAAAATGCCATTGGAATTTTGATAAAGGTTGCATTAAATCTATAGATTTGCTATGGGTAGTGTGAACATTTTAACAATCTGATCTTCTAATCCATAAGCATGGAATATCATTCCATTTATTTTTGTCTCCTTATATTTCTTTCATCAATGCCAATGTTAGTCTTTCTCCTCCTTGGTTAATTCCTAGTATTTTTCTCATTTTAATGTAACTGAAAATGGAGGTTATTTTCTTAATTTTTCTTTTTTTAAGATTTATTTATTTCAGAGAGAAAGGGATCATGCATGCAAGTGGGGGGAAGGGCAGAGGGAGAGAAGAGAGAGAGAGAATCACAAGCCGACTCCTCACTGAGTCCGGAACCCAATGTGGGGCTCGATCTCACAACCCTGAAATCATGACCAGAGTCAAAAATCAAGAGTTGGACGCTTAACCAACTGAGCCACCCAGGTGCCCCCTTAATTTCTCTTTGTTATTGGTATATAGATATAGAAATGCAAATATTTCTCTGTATGTTGACTTTGAAGGACTTTTTTTTTTTTTAAGAGAGAGAGAGAGGGAGCCCAAGCAGGGGGAGGGGCAATGGGAGAGGGAGAGAAATCCTTGAGCAGACTCCCCTCTTAGCACAGAGGCCAATTTGGGGCTCAATTCCAGGACCCTGAGATTTTCACTTGAGCTGAAATCAAGAGCTAGATGCTTAACCAACAGAGCCACCTAAGCAACCCTCTGTATATATTGATTCTGTATTCTGCAATTTTGCTGAATTTACTAGTCTTAACAGTTTTTTGGTGCTATCTTTAAGGTTTTCTGTATACAAAATACCATGTCATCTCAAGAATGACAATTTTCCTTCTTTCTCTACAATCTGGATGACTTATCTTTTTCTTGCCTAATTGCTGTGGCTATGACTTCAACACTATGTTGAATAAAAGTGGCAAGAGCAGGCATCCTTGGGCTCCTGGGTAGCTCAGTCAGTTAAGCAACTGACTCTTGGTTTCAGCTCAAGTCATGATCTCAGGGTCCTGGAATCCAGCCTCACACTGAGCTCCACACTCAGTAGGGAGTCTGCTTTTCTCCCTCTCCTTCTCCCCCATCCCCCACTCATGCACAGTCTCTCAAATACATGAATAAATCTTCAAAAAAAAAAAAGAGCGGGCATCCTTGTCTTTTTCCTAATCTTAGAGAAAAAGTTTTCACTTAACCCCACTCAGTTGTAATGTCAGCTGTATGCTTTTCATAAATGGCCTTCATTATGTTGAGGGATGTTCCCTCTATATGCACATTATTGCAAGTTTTTATTATAAATGGATATTGAATTTTGTCATATACTTTTTCTGCTTCTATTTAAATGACCATGTGATTTTCTCACTTCATTTTATTAATGTGGTTTATCACACTGATTGATTTGTAAATGCTGAATCGTCCTTGCATCCTTGTAATAAATTCCACTTGATCACAGTGTGATCCTGTTATGATCCTGTTAATGTATTGTTGAATTTGGCTTGCTAATATCTGATGAGGAATTTTGCATTTATGTTCATTAGGGATATTGGTCTGCCATTTTCTTCTTTTCTTGTCTGGTTTTGATATCATGGTGATGCTGGCCTCATAAAATTGAGTTTAGAATGTTCTTTTCTTTTTTATTTTTTGAAGAGTTTGAGAATGATTGGTATTAATTCTTCTTTGACTGGCAGAATTCATCAGTGCAGTTATTTGGTCCTGGAATTTTGTTGGGAGGTTTTAAATTACTGCTTCAATCTCCTTACCAGTAATCAATCTGTTCAGATTTTTCTCTTCCTGATTCAGTTTGAAAAGTTTTTATGTTTCTAGGAATTTATCCATTTTTTTCTAGGTGGTCCAATGTGTTGGCATGTAATTGTTCATAGTCTCTTATGATCCTGTGTATCTCTGTAGTACCAGTTGTAATGAATCTTCTGTCATCCTTGATTTTACTTAAGCCCTCTTTTTTTTCTGTTAGTTTAGCTAAATGTTTTGCAATTTTGTTTATATTTTCTAAGAACCAGATCTTGTTTCATTGATCTTTTCTATCATCTTTTTGTCTCTATTTATCTCTCCTCAGACTTTTATTTCCTTCCTTCTCCTAACTTTGGGCTTCATTTGTCCTTTTTCTAGTTTCCTGAGGTGTACATTGGTTGAGATTTTTCCTGTTTCTGAGGTAGGCATTTATTGCTATGAACTTCTCCCCAGAACTCTTTTTGCTATATCCCATAATTTTTGGTATATTGGTTTGTCATTTTCGTTTTCATTTGTCTCGAGGTATCTCTTTGGATTTCACTTTTGAATTCTTTACTGACCCACTGGCTGTTCAGTAATACATTGTTTAATATCCATATAATAAATTTTCAGTTTTTTTTTCTTTTTATGATGATATCTCTTTTTGTCTTTTAAATTTTTATTTTTTTATAAACAATTTTTTATCCCCAGGGGTACATGTCTGTGAATCGCCAGGTTTACACACTTCACAGCACTAACCATGGCACATACCCTCCCCAATGTCCATTACCCCACCCACCTTTCCCGACCCCCTCCCCCCAGCAACCCTCAGTTTGTTTTGTGAGATTAAGAGTCACTTATGGTTTGTCTCCCTCCCAATCCCATCTTGTTTCTTTT
>PISX010018056.1:0-41757 GCA_004024625.1 Mellivora capensis | reverse complement strand
TGAATATATCTTGCCAGCCCTTTCTGGCTTGCCAGGTTGCTGTGGACAGGTCTGACGTTATTCTAATGGGCTTTCCTCTGTACGTAAGGAGCTTCTTTGTCCTAGCTGCCTTCAAGAGAGTTTCTCTAGAATTATAATTCCTCATTCTTACTATCAGGTGTCTCGAGGTGTTTCGAGAATCTAAAATCTTGGGGGGGGGGGGACCGTTCTGCCTCCAGTACATGAATGCTGTTTCCATTTGCGATATTTGGAAAACTTTCATGAAGAAGATATTGTTCAACAATATCTTCTAGACTTCTTTCTTTCTCCTCCCCTTCAGGTATTCCAATAATTCTGACATTGGAACGTTTCATGGCATCATTTATTTCCCTGATTCTGTTTTCGTGGCTTCTAAGCTGTTTGTTCCAGGCTTCCTCCTGATCCTTTCTCTCTATCTGTTTATCCTCCAGATCACTAATTCTATCTTCTGTCTCAGTTACCCTGGCTTTTAGAGAATTTAGATTAGATTGGAACTCATTGAGAGCCTTGTGAACATCATCCCTGGTGGCTTTCAGTTCTGCCCTAATCAATTCCGTTTGATCGTCCATGGCTTTCTCCAACCTAGCTATTGCCTGGATAATTGTTAGCCTGAATTCCCTTTCCGACATAATGTCTATGTCGGTAGCCATTAGCTCTGTTGCAGAGGGCCCATCCTCTGAATTTTTCTTCCGCTGGCCATTCCTCCTCCTAGTCATTTTGGTGAGAGAAGGCTGAATGGTTGTAGCTGGATGTTTCGACCTTGGTGCAGTGAAGGTGCACCCTGGAATGCTTCTGAGCAATCAAGAGTCCCCACCCAAATGAAAGAAAAAAAGAAAGAGAGAAAGCAGAAAAAGAGAGAAAGAGAGAAAAAGAGAGAGAGAGAGAGAGAGAGAGACAGGAAAAAGAAAGAAGGATAAAAGAGAAGGCTCAGCCCAAATGGGCCCCAAGGTAAGATTTGTGAAGTATACAAACAAATACAGACAAACAAAAAAGACTGATGAAAGTATATGACAAGAGAATAAAAAAATATGTACATAAATATGTAGAAGCAAAACAAAGAAACAGACAAACAAAAAAAAGAGAACCTCGTCAAAAAGAACTCTAAGTATAAGATTTATATACTACCAGGACAAACACAAATATATAAAAATACTGGTAGGAGAAAAAGATGGGAGAGTGTTGTAAATTCTCAGTGTGGGTGAGGAAGGTTATTTTGATTTTTCCTGGATGTATCTTGATATCTTTTTTAAAGGACGCAATTTTCCTAAGATAACAGGGGATTAAAAATTGGTTTACCTATAGGGGTAGCATTGATTGGGGAAAGGAGATTACCTTGAAGTTTAACTCTATATGAATATTAGCAAATAAAAGTAAAGAAAATAATGATCTAAACTAAACTAAAGTGAAATTTAATAAAAAAAATTAAAAAATACAAAAGCAAAAGAAAAACATGGGTATATGTATCCAAAAGTTCAGGTTAAAAGGTTATTGTGCAATTTGATGTACTGGACATCTCACTGTGATGGTAAATAGGCTAAAAAAAATCTATATATAAAAAAATAAAAAAGATTAAAAAAAATTAAAAAATGAACCAGAATAGTGGGAACGAATTAAAAATTAAAGGTTGTATCTATGAAGTAGTACTGATTGTTGTCTTCTGGGCCGGTTGGCTTTCTGGGGGAGGGGCCTGCCCCGTGGGTTTTCAGGCGGTGTTTCCTGAGTTAAGTCCTCCCGCCCCCTCCAGGGGGAGGGCTCTAAGGAAACCGGGCCTTCAGGCTTTTGTTCTCTGGAGGTTTTTATGTCTGTTCCTTTGTTTTCTCTCCCCTTGGCAGCTCCCGATGGTTCTTGGAGGTTTAGAGGAAAGCAAACTGCACCCAGACCTCCCTCCCAGAGAGAAGCCCCAGTCCGTTCCCCTCTGGGTGCTGCAGGGCAGGTTCCCAGCCACGATCTCTGGGGACACCTGTGTGTCCTGCTTGTACTCAAAACCACAACAGCAGCGGCTGTCTGGGCAGCTCCGGACCGCCAGAGAGGTCCCAAGCAGTGATCAGACACTGAGATTTTCCCTCTGGCCCGAGCTGGGAGCGCTCAGACTTTCCGGGTGTGAGAGCGCCCAGCTGGCACAGCTGAGGGCCTCTCTCAGGGGAGGGGGTGGAGCGAGTCTCAGGCTCTGCCAGTGTGGTGCGTGGTGCTGCAAAAAGGCTGTTTCTGCCCCGCGTGGGTCCCAGCCCCTGCCGCATGCCAAGAGCCCTTAGGAGATCTCCTTGAGGCTCAGGGACCAAGACCTGATTTCTCCGCCGCACTCTCTCTGGCACAGTGCCAGGGGTGTCTGTCCTCGGTGGGGGACTTAAGCCCCTGTTCCCTAACCTTCCAATTCCCACAATTTCCCCCTGCGATCCTTTGCTCTTTTTGAGTGCTTTCTATCAGACCTCAAGTTAATGCTGGTCCCCAGTCGTAGGGCACTCTCGTATTGGGGTATTACTTCCCAATGGGTCGCCTCTGGTGGCTCCCTCCCCCTTTTGTTTATCTTCCTATACCAGTCTGGCGTTCCCGCTCCGCTTTACCTGCTCACTGGCATCTTCTGCCCCTGTAGAGATCCTGACGTGTAGAATTCTGATCTCAAGCTGATTTCATGGGTGATCGGGGTTCCTTGGTAGGTAATCAGCTCACTTTAGGGGACAGGTTGAACCAGCGCCTCCTCCTAGTTCCCCGCCATCTTGTCCCCCCCAGAAATTATGTCTTTTATATTTACCCACATAGCGACCTTTCTTGTAGTCTTCATTCATATATATAAATCCAATTTCTGTCTGGTATTGACTGTTATTTTCATTCAGCTTGAAGAAATTCTTTCGTCCTCTCTTGTAGGGCAAGTCTGGAGTAGTACATTATCTCTCTCTTTTTTTGTCTGAAAAAGTTTTGTTTCATCTTTGGAAAATACTTTGTTGGGTATAGATTCTATCTTGATAGTTACTTTTTTTTTTTTTTGGTAGAGAATTTTAGGTTGACAGATTTTTTTTACACCTTCTGAGTAGTTTAAAAATGTGAGACTTTATTGTCTTCTGACTTATATTTTTCTGATAAGAAGTTAATTGTAATTCTTATTTTTGTTTTTCAGGTTGTACATCTTTATTACTTAATGCTATTCCTTGGTGTGGGTTTCTTTATTTCTTTCTTTATTTTTTCTTGCTTGTATTTCATTGATCTAGTCCTGGAGTCTGTAACCAGTCTGCCTTTACACTTTTCAGATTTGTCTCTTGCACTGTTTCCAGTGTCTGTTGTTGTACTTAAGTGGGGGGAGAGGAAGAAATGAGTCTATACCATTTTGTTCCACTTATCAACTTTTAAACTTTTGGTGGCTTTCTTCAAACTATTTGTTAGTCTTTTTCTCAGGGCTGTTTATAAATACAGAAATGTATGTGAGAATAAAGTTTTCCTTTTCCTGTTGCCCATCCAAAAATTTGACATTTTTAATATTTCAGAATTTAATCCACAGAAAAACCAGTCTTACTCAACTTTAATCTCTAAAGCATCTAACATAGTAACTAACATCTATTTAATTATTTTTTTGATAAATGAATATTAATTATACTTAATTTACTCATAAAATGTGCTATTAGAATTTACTTATTGGTAGTTTGGTGATATATTAGTTATATTTTTAAATACTCCTTGAAGTTCATGGTTTATCTTCTTTCATTTACAGCATCAAACACTTGGCTTGTTCCAGAAACTAAAGGAGCTATTGTTCAAGGTGGATATGGCCATACCAGTGTGTATGATGAAATAACGAAGTCCATTTATGTTCATGGAGGCTATAAAGCATTACCAGGCAATAAATATGGATTGGTAGACGATCTTTATAAGTATGAAGTTAACACTAAGACTTGGTGAGTAGACTGGGTAAAAGTATGGTGAGAAACTTTGTCACTATTTTATTTTATATTTGTATAATAGTGGTGTTTATTAAATATTTTCAGGGAAACATTATTGTCCTTTTTTCCCTGTTTATTTCAACTAATGAAATTCTTTTGTACAGCGAAGGCACAAAATAACATGTTTTCTAGGTATTCATTATCACTTTAAGTGATTGACACTAAAATATTTTCTGATTACATAGATATGCTTATATATTATATAAGTATATATTACTTATAAGTACTGGTCTCATGTTCAATTCAGATGAGCAAATTTGCTTACCAGTGTAACTTTGAGCTTTGATATTTTTTGCTCTGTGATTTTTTCTTTGCATTCATATTTTAATGTCATTTGTAAATTTTAAAAGCATTTATTTAGTTTCATCATCTAATTTCCTTTGAAATGCAAAGCTTTTGCATTTTTTATTGTTATAAACAGTGTTATACTGTACATCTTGTACTGGTTTCTTCATGCAAATATGCGAGAGTTTTTGTAGGACATATACTTAAAAGTGAAATTGTTGTGTCTGAGGATATTTACATCCTCAACTTTACTACATGTTGCCCAACTGCACTCCCAAGTCACTGTAGTAATGTATACTTTCACCAGCCAGATGTAAATACCCCTGTTTCTTCATATTATCAACAACATTTGTAATTGTGAGGCTCTTTTCCTTTTGCACTTCAGGTGGATTTGCATGGTATCTTAATGATATTTATTGTGCATACCCAGATTATTGTTGTGACTAGGCATCTTTTTATAAAAAAGTGTTCATTTGCTCCTTGTGTTTCCTATTTAGTGACTTGCCTATTTATAACCATAGTGTTCTTTTTTATGTTTGAAATATTAATTTTTCACTTATTATTTTTTCTATATATATGAGTTTTAAAATAGAATTTTTTTTAGTTTTCTTTCTCTTTTTTTTTTTTTTTTTTAAGATTCTATCTATTTATTTGACAGAGAAAGGATCACAAATAGGTAGAGAGGCAGGCAGAGAGAGAGGGGGAAGCAGGCTCCCTGATCAGAGAGCCTGATGCAGGGCTCGATCCCAGGACACTGAGATCATGACCTGAGCCGAAGTCAGAGGCTTAACCCACTGAGTCACTGAGGTGCCCCGAAAATAGATTTTTTTTAAAATATAATTTTTGTTGTGTTTAAATATTTACCTTTGTAAAGCCTGGGAAATGATTCTGTTGTTGTTTTAAGACATTGTACATTCCTTTAAACTCTTATGAAATTACTTATGCATTGAATGAAATAGAGTTTTTCACCAAATTTTGATTTGTTCTATCCCCTTCACTTTCAAACATACATTCTAAATTTTATTTTCTTTGAAAGAGAAAGATGGAATTAAAAAAAGAGACATTTCCTTTGCATGATTTGGTAATTTTTATTACTTTTTGTCTAATCAATACATTATTATTCTTTATATTTTTATAAATAGTAAAACTAGTAAATCACTTTTTTCTTTTATATAATTTTTGCATTGCATTTTATTTTCTATTTTAATCTTTCTAACTTTGACTTTTTGTTCTGATAGCAAGAGGAACTGTGATTTAGTGATTAAGGCACTATCAGTCTGCTTAACATATTTTTGTGATGTGAATGGATAAGAGAACTATGGGTATTATTTGAATGAAGTCAAAATGAGAGTTATTTATTGGTCACCACTTGAATGGGATTTGCTCAGATTTTAACTTGATTCCCTTCCTGAAAGTTTCCCATAGTGAACTTTTATGTAGAAGAATGTAATTATCAATCTGGCAATTTTAGTATATGTACAAATACCATTGGATACTTATCCCTTAGGAGAATTTATTGAAATAATTTGCAAATTAATTTTTAGTACCTTATTAGATATATATTATAGATACATATGATACTTTAATATTTTACTGGCTTCTGTGTTTTTTAAAAAATCATAAAATTATTAGTGAGTACTAAAATATTTTTCTATTATTCTTAAAGTTTTGATACTTGTTAGCTTAACTTTAAAGTTTGCTATTATATAGCAATTAGTATGTATAGGTTTATTTGTCAAATGTGATAAAATTAAAAAATGTCACTAATACATATCTGTTGTAAACATTGATTTTTAAGTTTTTATCACCTCAGAACTAGTTTTATTTTTTAGTAGATATAGTTTAATAGATAGGCTACTTTGTTGAGGTATTAGTAAATGGGTATTTGGAGGAATTCTTTTTCATTGATGTAATGGATTATTTTGGAATATTTTCTCCACCAAGAAGAATTAGGAATTACATCTTTTTAGGCACCTAAGAACTACCAAGGCAGTGAGAATCTGTGGGTCAAGATATAGGAGAGGTGGAATGTCAAGGGAGGTAAAATTGGCATTTTGTGAAACTATTTTCCATTTAGATGATAATTAATCCTGAAAGCTGTCCAAGAAACTGAGCAGAGCTTTTGTCAATTAATATGGAGGAATAAAATTGGATTTCCAAGTGTGCTAACGAAGATGGACTTCGCTACATACTTAAGGATTTGGTTTACTCCCTGAAGTTCTAGGCCTACTAGTGTGGATAAGTCCACTTTGAATCATTGGATTATGGTGATCTGCTCATAAACTAAGTAGCTGGCAGAACAAAAGTAAATCCTCTCTTGAGGAAGATAATATCACACAGAGCCTCAAATTATTTCTTCAAAAAACATTCGCAATATCTGATACAAAATGAAACAATGATAAGTCTTAGAAAAAGGCAAGATAGGAAGAAAACAGCCTTTAGAAGCATAGCTATAGGATAATGGTGTTTTCAGACAGAAGCTTTAACATAAAAGGTAGAAAGTATTAGGAAACAAGGGGAAACTTACTAAAGAATCAAATGGAAATTTTAGAAATGAAGAATACATTAAATGAATTAAGAATTCCGTAGATGGGTTTAACAACAGATTAGATACAGCTGAGGAGGGAATTAATGAAATGGAAGATCAGAACGAAATACCCGTACTGAAATAAAGAAAGAGAAGAATGAAAAATAAAATAGGGAAGGAAATATTAAGGACCTGTAGAAATGGTCTAACATGCATGTAATTGGAGTCCAGAGGAAGAAAAGTTAGAAAATAATGTAGAGCACTATTTGAAGTCTTAATGACTGTTTTCAAAAGTGACAAAAAAATCAAGCTACAAATTGGAAAACTTCCATGAGCAACATAATAAAAAGAGACTTATACTTAGAAATATCGTGTGATGAAAATCTAAACATGAAGGGAAAAATTTTAAAGCAGCCAATGGGAAAAAAGTGATACTCTTTAAAGGAACAATATTAAGACTGACAGCTGATTCCTTTAAAGGAACAATATTAAGACTGACAGCTGATTCCTTCCTCCCTTCCTTTCTCTGTTCCTTCCTCTCTTCCTTCCTTTCTTCCTTCCTCTCTGCTCTTCCTCCCTCTCTCCCTCCCTTCCTAAAGCTTTTATTTATTTGAGAGAGAATGAGAGAGAGCATGAGCTGGGCAAGGAACAGAGAGAGAGAGGGAGAAGCAGACTTCCCTGCTAAGCAGGGAGCCTGATGTGGGGCTCAATCCCAGGACCTTGGGATTGTGACCTGAGCCCAAGGCAGATGCTTAACTGACTGAACCACCGAGGTGTCCCTAGACTGATAACTGATTTCTTAACTGAAAAAATGAAATCTAGAAAACATGGTCTTCAAATTGCTGAAAGGAAATAATCATCAACCTAAAATTTTGCACCTAGTGAAATATCTTTAAAAAGTGAAAGCAAAATAAAGATATTTTTCAGAAAAAGAAGAGTTAAAGGAATCTGACAAGAGCAGACCTCCAATACAGTAGATACTAAAAGAAAATGCTATTGAAGTAGAAGAAAATGTTCCTAGATACTGGAATGAATAGAGAACTTAAGAGTAAATTGAAATAATTGTTATATTAAACTATAAAAATAATAGAGGCTTAAATGGATATAAAATTTGAATGCATGATAATACCATCTCATAAGTCAGGAAGAAGAGTAAATGATGTTCAGAATACTATGGTTTTTGTTACATGTGGGAATTGGTAAGAAAAGTAGTTTATAGTAGACCTTAATAACTAAGGATTTATATTGTAATTATTAAGCAACAAAAATAAAAGTAGAACTTCATATCTAACAAGCTAATAGGAAGGAAAATAAGAATACTACTTAATGGATTTGGAAGAAGACAAGAAAGAAATGGGATAGGACAAAGTCTAGTTGGGATACTTGTAAAGGAAGTAGGGAGTGTATTTAACCCCAGATATGTCAATAATTACACTAAATGTAAGGGAATAAATATTCCAAATTGCAGTAAATGTAAGAGACTAAATATTTTGATGAAAAGCTAAGGATTTTTTAGACTGTATAAAGCAAAACCTAGCCATAGGCTGCTTAGAATAGATACAAAAATCTAAAAAATATTTGGAAAAATTGAAAGAAAAGAATGGAAAAAGGATACACAATTGCTAAACAAAAGAAAGTTGGTGTAACTTTACTAATACCAGACAGATAAGAATTTAAGTCAGGCATCTACCTGGAAGATAGAACATTGAATTTATATGAACTTTATAACATGTGTTAAATAAAGCAAAAGAAAGACGGAACAAATGGGGACAAATTATATTGGAATGTTTTCAATCCAGTTATCTTGGGAACTGATAGCACAAGGAGACAAAAAACAACAGAAAAGATATGAATGATTTCAATAGTCTAATAATTTTGTGTTCTTCAGTATTTGAGAGCATATTATCTTATAACTGCAGAATATGTACTGTTTTCAAGTACATATGGAACATTTTCCAAAATTTACCATATGCGTTTTAATGCAAGTCTCAACAAATTTAAAAAGATTCAAATTATACAAAGTAATTGATCACAATTAAATAAACACAGAAGTAACTAGAAAATCCCTAAGATGTCTGGAATTAATAAATTTCTTAAAATTAACTGGTCAAAGGAATTATACTAAAATTAGAAAATATTTTGTACTGAATGATGACAGATCAAAATGTGTATGATGCCACAAAGAGGGACATTTATAACTTTAAATGCATTTATTAGAAAAGATTTTTAAAAAGCCTGAGAATCAGTGTTATAAACATAATCTCAAGAAATTAGAAAAAATGATAGATTATTCCCAAAAGAAGAATAATATAAATAAAGATAAGAAAAAGAATATGAGATAACATAAATTAATGAAATAGAAAAAAAACATGATAAAGATGATCCATATAGTTACCCAAAATCAATAAAATTGGTTGTTTGGAAAACGGTAACTTAAAAGCAATACAATTTATGCTACCATAGGAACATTAACAACTATGGAGTAAATGCAATGATGTTTATGTAGGAACTTTACACAGAAAATTAAAAACCTTATTTAAGTGATAAATAAATAAGAGCCAAATAAATGGAGGTTACATTATGATAATTGTTAGAAAAACAGAATAGTGTAGAGTTGTCTTTTTTTTTTTTTTTAAGGATTTTTATCTATTTGAGAGAGAGAGCACAAGTGTATGCATGAGTGTGTTGGGGGGAGAGGCAAAAAGAGAGGGAGATAGACAAGCAGACCCCCTGCTGAACCGGGAGCTGGATATGGGGCTTGATCCCAGGACTCCGAGATCATGACCTTGTGAACCAAAGGCAGATGCTTAATTGTGTGAGCCACGCAGGCACCCCTGTAGAGATCTCTCTTTTGCTCAAATTGATCCTGTAAATTTAGTGTAATCCCAAACAAAATTATAGCAAGTATTTTTTTAGAAGTTGATGTGCATATTCTAAAATTTATATGAAAATGCAAATGACCAACTATAGCTGAAACAACGTTTAAGAAGAACAAAGCTAAAGGACTTCTCTACCAGATCTCATGATTTTGAAGCTATGGTAGTTAAGTGTTGTTGCAAAGATAATGAAGTAGACCAATGTGGCAAATAGGAGTTCCATAGGCAGACTCACATATTTGTGGACATCTAATTTGTGACAAAGGTGAACTACAGAGCTGTTTTTATGATAAGTTGTTGTGGACCAGAAAATATACAATTGAAAAAAATGAATATTGGGCCCTACTTCACACCATACACAAAAATCAGTTTCAGATCGATTGTGGATCCAAATATGGAAGGTAAAATAATAAGTATTGTACAAGATGACATAGGCAATATTTTTATATCGTTGGTAAAGAAAGACTTTTAATGTAGATTTAAATAATTTCCTTTTTTTTTTTAAGAGATTTTATTTATTTGACAGAGAGAGAGAGAGAGAGCACAAGCAGGGGAGCTGCAGGCAGAGGGAGAAGGAGTAGAAGGCTCCCTTCTGAGTAAGGAGCCCAATGCAGGGCTCGATCCCAGGACCTGGGATCATGACCTGAGCAAAGTCAGATGCTTAACCGACTGAGTTACCCAGGTGCCCCTTAAATACTTATTATTTAAATCCTATTAGTAAGCGAGAAGTCATAAACTGAAATACATATGTTTAAAAATATAAAAAAATAAGTGAAAAGGGAAGCTGCACTATGGAAAGTATTTGCAACACTGGAAGTCAACAAAAGACTGTCTCTTCCTGAAAATATAGGGAAGCACTAACAATCAGTAGGAAAATGTCAGATAACTCAATAGAAAATATGTAAGAATCTTGAACAGGTATTTCACAAAAAAGACATTTGGATGGCTAAAATACATATTAAAAGGTGCTCAACTTTATTTGTCACTAGGACAATTGAAATTAAGACAACATTGACATACCACCACACATCCACTTAAATGGCTAAAATTTACCTGACTGCTAGTATCAAATATGTATAAATTGGTTTGAAGTACTCTGAAAAAATCTTTTCTGCTAAATATGAATACACTCACACTCTTAATGTATGAATCCTCTGAAGTAGCTATTGTAGTTCTATATCCAACAAATGCATATATGTGTGCACTGTAGTCATATAGAATAGTATTCATGACAACTTATTTATAACAATCAATAATCAAAAACAGATGAAATATCTATCATTGGTTTAAATGGATGAGTTCTATATTCTTACAGTGGAATGCTATATAATAATGAAAATGAAAGAATCATCTCTGTATACATTCATTCAGTTGTATCTCACCAAAATAGTGTTGACCAAAGAAGTCAGACACAGAAGAATATAATATGATTCCACTTAAATGAAGTTTAACACCAAGAAAAATTAATCTGTGGTCTTAGAAGTTGTAACAGGGATTATCTTAGGCTAGGAAGAACTGAGTAGTGATTGGGATGAGCAACAGAGAAGCTTCGGGAGTGGTTACACATATGTGTTCACTTTGTGATAACTCATTGAACTATACCCTTAAAATATGTATACTTTTTGGTATGTATGTTACATGTTATAAAAGTTTATTTAAAAAAAGAAATCTGTATTTGATTTGACTTTGTAGGTTTAATAGTATATGCTTATGGTTTATAATAATTGGAATAATGAAAGCGGGTCAAGTTTTTAAACAATGTCTTTATGTACTTGTGAGAGAAAGAGAGCGAGCTCAAGCAGGGGGAGGGGCATAGGGAGAAGAAGAAGCAGGCTCCCCACTGAGCAGGGGGCCTGATGTTGGACTTGATCCCAGGACCCTGAGATCATGACCTGAGCCAAAGACATACACTTAACCGACTGAGCCACCCAGGTGTCCCAAGAGGTTCAATTTTTAATATATAGTTACCAAAATACTTTTTTTTTTTTGCCATTGTTAGGAAAGGATTGAAATGTAAAAGTTCTGATACACCAAAAGCCATTGCTGCTATTCCACTACGTCAGGACTAGTTGAGTCTGGTTTCTTTACATTTAAGGAATAAAAGAGATCAAATATCCTGTATTTATAGGAATTCCCATTTCTCAAAAATGATTCCTTATATATTGTTTGAATGTACTGTTCATTGATATCATCATTTAAGAGATTTAAAACTCTGCTGTAATGATTTTGGTTACTAAGGCCATTGTGGTCTTGATTTCTTAGCTTTGTTAGATAAGACATCTCATAATATTCTTTGCGCATACTTTGCGCATGTTTGTAGAACTTACAGTAGGAGGGTTTTCTGTGATAGTGGAAATCTTAGATTTTCTAGACCTTCTGTTGAGGTCCTTTCCTCTACTACTGTCTTCTTTTAACATGTGAAAAAGCCCAGTAAGTTTTAACACATAAGGAACATATTAAACATTATTGTTTATAACTTACAGCTATAATGATCAACTAAGAAATCTTTTTCCATTTTTTTAAGTGGAAGAAAATAGATTTTAGCTTTACTTCTAGAAATATTAAAAAGTTAAGTACAAGTCTAATGGTAATACTTTTGTGGTACTATATTAATTTTGTACTTTAAAATATTTTGGAATCACATTTACCTAAAATGTGTTTTTATAATGATACTATGTCTGATTACATAAACTGAGTTCTTTTACGTTTTTGGATTTGATAAAGTGGGACTTATTTTTACATTGAAGGATTCAAAATTATTTTATTAAATTACTGAGTTTTTGTGATTTCTCTAAAATTTCAGCTGTCAGACTTTGGAAAGTGATATAAGACAATTTTATAAATGTTATTAGTTAACTTACCTTTTAGTAAATACTGATGAGCATGGTGTTCATCCTTGCTCATTTCTCTTCACGATGAGTGTCTGAAATCTTTTCAACAAACTTGTTGACTCTGTCAAGTACTGTGTTGGGAATAATTTTATGATACCTTCAGTAAGGAAGACAGAAATTTTATGGTTCATGTATATTTGGGAAATAACAGGAGTACACACATACATATGTATAAAGAAGCGGCATAGCAGACTTATTAAAATGAACAAAATATATAGGCAAAAAATATTATTGTCTTTATAAACATCATGGTATGTTATGGGATTTAGAATTTTGGAAAGTATGGTTAAAATCACATACTGATAATTTGAATACTTATCTCTTTAAGATAATTTTGAGATGTGTAGTATTTACTTTTTTTCTAGTGCTCTTTTATAAACTAGGGAATATTGCATATGGTATCTGAAAGCATACATTTCAAGTTTTCGAATAATAATGAAGTGAACACCTTATCTTCCCGAGCTATGTAAGAGGACATTACAATACCCCCATCATGTGTGACTTCTTGATGGCATTCCCTTCATTATCCCTGAAAGAGATAACCATTATGCTTAATACTGTGTTAATTATTTCCTTGCTTTCCATTTTTTATATGTATTTGCAAACAAACCACTCACTTAGTTTGTCTTTTCTGAATTTTGCTTCTATTGTTAAACTTTGTATGCTTTCCTTAGAGATCTTTTAAAAAATCAAATCTATGTGTTAGAGGTATATTTTAATGGAGGGAGGGAGATAATAAAAATGGAAGTAAACTCTTTTATAGTGTCCTTTTATAAAGCACACCATGAATGGGAGCAAACATCTGCAAACCATGTATCTGATAAAGGATTAATATCCAGAATATATAAAGAACTACAACAACAACAACAACAAAAGATCTATTTTAAAATGGGCAAAGTAATTAAAAAAAAATGACATCTTCCCATTTGCAATGACATAGATGGAGCTAGGGAGTACTATGCTAAGCAAAATAAGTCCATCAAAAAAAGACAAATCCGTATGATTTCACTCATATGTGGAATGTGGAATTTAAGAAACAAAACAGATGAACATGGTGGGTGGGGATCAAACCAGGAAACAGACTCTTAACTATACAGGACAAATGGGGGTTACTGAAGGGAGGGTGGACAGAGGAATGGGTTAAATAGGTAATGGGTATTTAGAAGGGCACTTGTTGTGATGAGCACTGGGTGTTGTATGTAAGTGGCAAATCATTAAATTCTACACCTGGTACTATTATTACACTGTATGTCACCTAACTATAATTTAAATAAAAACTTGAAAAAAAAATGGAAGTAAATAAAATGTATTTATTTATTTAAAAAAAAGATTTTTTATTTATTTATTTGTGTGTGTGAGAGAGAGAGAGAGAGAGCGCGAGCACAGGCAGACAGAGTGGCAGGCAGAGGCAGAGGGAGAAGCAGGCTCCCCGCCGAGCAAGGAGCCCAATGTGGGACTCGATCCCAGGACCCTGGGATCATGACCTGAGCTGAAGGCAGCCGCTTAACCAACTGAGCCACCCAGGCATCCCAATAAAACGTATTTAAATGATAATAAAAATTGCTATGGAGGAAAGAGAAAGCATGGAAAAAGGATGAGTTTTAGGTTGTTGCATTTAAATAGGGCAGTGAGAGAAGATATAACCAAGGCCATATGTGAGGAAAGACCTGAAAGAGGTTAGAGAGGGAGCCATGCCAGAATCTGAGGGGCAAGTAGAAAGGTAGTACAAAAATCTTGAAATGGGAATATGCTTATCATTTGGAATAGGAAGGTGGCCAGTATAGCCGGTGTAGAGGGTCTTAGAGTGGATTGGATGAAATGGTAGAAAATGATCTTAAAGTTGGGAACACTGTCAATGAGCTCAGTATAAGGATTTTGGCTTTTATAGCAATATGGGAGGCCATTGGAGGGTTTTGAATAGAGAAGTGAGATGTTCTGCCTTAGGTTTTTAGGGGTTCACTCTGGCTGTTGTGTTGTGATTATGATGCAAGAGTAGAAGCAAGAACACCATTTAGGTTATTGTAGTAATCTAAGAAACAGATGCTAGCATCTGGGACCAATGAGGCAATGTGCAAGTGATGAGGATTGGTTAGATTCTGAATATAGTTTCAAGGTAGAGCTAAGAGAGATTGCATAGACTAAGGGACTAGAAATAGAGTGGTAGAGAGAACAACTGAAAGAGGAATTAGACTTTTTGCCTGAAGACCTGAAAGCACGGAGTTGGTATTAATGAAGATGATGAATTTTTTGAGAGGAGTAGATTTGGTGTAGAGGAAGATGAGAAGCTCAGTGTTAGATATATTTAATTTGAGATATAGACTACTCGTCCTAGTGGATCTGTTTAATAGGTGGATAGATATAGGAGTTTGGGCATCTGGACACTAATTTTCTGGTCAGAGAAGTAAGGATAAATAATCAGAAAAGGCGACTGAGAATGAGTAGTTAAATGAGCAGGAAAACCAGGGAAATATATGTTCTAGAAGCCAGGAATGTGTTTCAAAGGAGGGAGAAAATCTGTCACCCATCAGCAGCTGCTAATGAGTGAAGTAATATGAGAATTGGGAGATATTCATGGGATCTGGCAAGCTGGAGTTTTTTGGTGATATAAGTAAGTTCCAGTGGAGTGGTAGAATGAAATTCTGATGAGCATGGATTCTGATCAGGATGAAAGAGGATTTGGAGAAAAGTACTGGTAAATTTTCTGAGGAGTTTAGTTTTAAGGGAAAGAGAAAAATAGGGTAATGGTGGGTAAAGGAGGTGGGGAAAAAAGAGGTTTTTTTTTTAAGTTTGGAGAAATGATTGTTTTTTGGCTTAAAGGGAAGATCAACTGTATGTAACAAACAAACAAACAAACAAACAAACAAAAAACCCAATTATGCCAGAGGGAAGAATTTGATAGAAGGAAGTACTTAGAACAAGTAGCCATGGGGTCTAGTGAACACAAATAGTGAGGATAGGTTTTCGGAGCATAGACATTTTATTCATAGGAATAGGAGAAAAGGCAGGTTACATGAATATGGTGCAAGCAAATGGGTAGAGGTGATGAGAACTTGGGAAGATTTGATTCTTTTTTATTCCTAATGAAGGAGAAAGTGAAGTTATCAGTTGGGAGAGAATGGGGGATATTTAGGAAGGTGGAGGGATGGGCAGAATGTATGAAGGGAAGTGGGAGATACAGGCTTTCAGTTATGGAGTATATAATCTAAGGAAACGAGGTACAGCATAGGGAATATAGTCAATGGTATTGTAATAGCGCTGTTCAGTGACAAATGGTAGCTACACTTGTGGTGAGCATAGCATAAGGTATAGAGCTGTTGAATCACTGTGTTATACACCAAACTAATGCAATGTTTTGTGTCAATTATATTAAAAAAAAAGAATTGGGGATATTTATTAGAGGTTTGAGGTTTGAAGAGAGAAGTTGCAGTATGAAATGTTCTTTTAGGAGGAGAGTATGGAAGTATGGTAGAATTGCTGGCAGACTGTAATTGTAGTCTTATGTGAGAGATACTTAAAGTGTGAAAATAGATCCTTTTTATATTTTTTGCCATGGATGGTATTTGGAATGTACCAAGTTTTGTATTATGAACAATTATAGTGTATATGTTCTTATTTAGTCTTCTCTTGTTTCATATATAGGTTTCTCTAAGCTATTTCCTTAGTATTATAAATGCTTGATCACAGGCAATGTTCCCATTTGGTTTTCATTTGGTTTTCTCTGATTACTAAAGAGGTGAAACATCTTTTCATGTTTATTGTCCATATATTTCTTCTTCTTGTTTTGTCATACTGGTTATTTTGTGTATCCTTTTTGATATTAATCCTTTGTTAGTCTTCTACTTTGCAAATCTGCTTTCTCTTGGATCATGAATTTTCATTCTGCTCTTTGTATAATGTTTAATGAATGGAACTTCTTAATTTAAATATAGAAATGATTAATATTTTCTTTTGTGGGTTGTATTTTGTGTTTTGCATAAATAATACTTCTATGCCTTAATATTTTCTATATTTCCTATCATTTTATATCATTTTATAGTTTTGCCCCTCACATTTAGTTTGAATCCAACTGGATAGGGATTTTTTTTTTTTAAATGTGGATATCCATTTGTCCCAGACCATTCCTTTAATGGTCTGTAATAATAAATTTTTGTTAGAATTATTGCTAGGTGTTTGACATTTTTGATATTTTTCTAAAGGATATCTCTGTTAGCTTTTGAAGGCTGAGATGACAAATTACCACAATTTATCCTCTCACAATTCTGTAAGCTAGACACCAGAATGGAAATCAAGGTGTCAGCTGGGCCACACTCTCTCTAATGGCTCTGGGGAAGTCCTTTCTTACCTTTTCCAGCATCTGGTTAACTTTGGGCAGTCCTGCGTGTTTTTTGGTTGTAAGTCCATTCATCACTCTAATCTCTGCCTCTGTCTTTCCGTTGCCTTCTTTCTGTGTGTATGTATATGTGTTTTCACGTGGCCGTCTTATAAAGACACCAATTATGGGACTTAGGGGTCACCCTAATCTAGTGAGACCTTATTTTACTTAGCTAATTAAGTCTGCAAAGATTATTTCCAAATAAGGTCTTGTTCAGAGGTTCGAGGTAGACTTGAGTTTTGGGGGATTCTATTCAACCATACATTATCTTTTTATTTCTTTTTGGGCTGATATATGGAGATGCAATTTTTTATATTACTTTTGTGTCTAACAACTTGCTGTACTAACAACTTAGTAACTTATGTGTAGATATTTCTCAGTTTTTTATAATAGATGATCAGATTATATGCAAATAATGATAGTTTTGTTTCTTCCTTTTTGGGTCTTACAACTTTTTATTTTTCTTACCTTATCATTTCAGCAGCCATTTCCAGTTCAATGTTGAATAGAAGTTAACAGGCATCCTTTATTAGTTCTGAGCTTTAATGAAATGCTTTTGGTGTTTCTCCAGTAAGAATGATGCTCACCGTGGATTTTGTAGATGTTGTTAAGAAAGAGCCTTTTTTTCCTGGTTTCCTAAAGGTTTATATCATGAATGGATGGATTCTATAAAAGATATTTTGGGGAATGTTTATCTGATTTTTCTGCTCAATAATTTACTGTAGGTAATTACTTTGATTTTATTATTAACCTAATTTGGGTTATGCCAAATTGAGTCAATATATATTACTTGTTTTCTGGCTTGCTAACATTTTGATAAACATTTTTGCACTGATGTCAACAGATTTGCATGTGGTTTTCTTGCATATTCTTGTCAGTTCTTTGGTGGTAAGATTATGGGGCCTTATCAAATGGGTTGGGGACTACTCTTTTTTATACTTTGGAACAGTATGTATAAGACTGGGAGTATTTTTTTTGGAATATTTTATGATGATAACCTTCAAGTCAGGTGTTAGAAAACAACTTTATGTGTAGTATTTAGGTACTATGTCAAACATATACAATGGTTACAAACCTATTTAGATGCTGTAATTAGTTCTGGATGAGACCTATTTTGGGGAATTTATCCAAGAAATCAATGTCTTCTGTTAAATTGTTACAGAGGTGTGTTCATTATGTTCACTTAGAATCTTCAATATCAGCAACATTTGTAGTTATGTTCCCTTTTAATTATTTTAAAGCACTATCTGTAATTATCTACTTAACCATTTATTATCTATCATTTATTATTTTTTCTCAAGTAATAGTGAGTTGTTGACATGATGCCACTTTAAACCTAAATATTTTTATACTTATTTACTAAAAAACAAGGATATTCTCTCCCATAACCACAATATAGGTATCAAATTTAGGAATAACATTAATAGAATCTACTAATATAGCCTGTAGATTTTATTCACCTTTCCTAATGACCCTATTATCTTTTATAAAAAGGATAACACTTTTTTATGGCTGAATTTGATTTCTTAATAAATTTTGCATGTATGTTCACAGGTGAAATTGCCTTGGTTTTCCCTTCTTATACTATCCTACTTAGGTTTTGATATTTTTTTTCCTTGCCAGGTTTTGATGTTCTTTCCTGATCCAGGATTATATCTAAGATCACACATGTGTTTAGTGGTCATGCCTTTTTAGTCTTTTTAAATCTGAGACAATTTCAGTCTTTCTCTTGAAGAATTTACCCAATCTGGAATGTTTCTTCATGATTAGATTCACTTTTTAAATTTTTGGTAGAATACCAAAATATTTCCTTGCATGATTTTTTAAAACATTTTTTGTTGACATAAAATTCATGTAACAATATTCTCCATTTTGACCATTTTTTAAGTGTACAATTCAGTGGTTTTTAGTATATTTATAATGTTTTACAGTCATCATTACTAGTTCCAGAATATTTCTATCTCCCCCAAAAGAAATCATATACCTCCCTAAGCACTCTTCCTCTGTCTCCTACAAACCATTAATCTACTTTCTGTCTCTAGATGCCTATTTTTGATATTCATATAAAGGGAATATACAATATGTGGCCTTTTGTGTCTGGTTTATTTCACTTAACATAATATTTTCAGACTTCATCCACACTGTGATATGTTTTAATACTTCATTCTTTTTTATAGCTGAATAATATTTTATTGTATGAATATTCCACATATTGTTTATCCATTCACGAGTTGATGGACATTTGGGTTGTTTTCACTTTAGGATATCATGAATGAGGCTGCTATGAACATTCCTGTAGAGGTTAACTTTATATATTGGTTAAAGTGGTGGTTAAAACAGTTCCAGTTTTCTCAACTGTAAAGACACACTTTTTCCTTTTTAAGTTAATAAACACCTGTGGAGAGATACTTATAGACTATGTAAGTAAGTATTCTGTTTCTTATTAAACTTTTTCCTATTAGTTTTAGTATCCATTGATCATTCTTGTGAGAAAGTTATTACCACGTTGGTTACTGAATAGTGATATCTAATTTTATTATTCCTTCTAAATTGCCCTGAATTTTTATTTTGTTAAATGTTTTATAATGAATTACTGTTTTTCTTTATTTTGCTGCTCAAAGTGTCCCACATTCGGCCACTGTGAGCTCCTTTCAGCCAGGCTGCTGTGTGTCCTCACTGTCTTTTGCACTCCTCTACCTTCTGGCACACATACAAAAAAAAAAAAATCCTTCACACTATGTTTGTTTATTGCTTTTTTGATGTGTTTACAGATCCTCTCAGAAGATAGAGCCAGAAAATATGTAAACACACATATCTATATCTGTTTTTAGAAAAAGGCATATATCTCTGATCTGTATATTTGTCTGTCTGCCTGCCTAAACCCTGTCCTGTCTAAACTGCATAATGATGCAGTACAACATCACAGTATTTATTCTAGCCTTCCCCTCTTTCACATTTGTAAATCCCTTCTGACAGTGAAAAATCTGGATCAAAAGATATCTTGATTTCTTTCATTGGAGTTTTGTGCTTTTTGTTATATAGGTATTATTATATTTTGTTAGATTTATACCTATTTTTATTTTTTGGTGCTAATATAAATGGTGTGTATCTTTAATTTCAAGTATTCGTTATGCTGGTATGTAAGAAAGCAATTGACTTTAGTTTATTAGCCTTGTATTCCTCACTCTTGCTATAATCACTTAGTTCAAAGGATTTTCTCAATAGACAATCATGTCATGTGTGAACAAATACAGTTTTATTTATTCCTTTCCAAATTTGTTTATCTTTTACTTCCTTTTCTTATCTGATTGCATTGGTTAGAACTACCAGTACAATGTTGAATAGAAGTTGTTGAAGAGAAAGTTGAAGAGAATACTTTTTGCCTTGTTCTTTTTCTTAGAAGGAAAACATCTAGTTTCTCACTGTTAAGCCTGATTTTTTTTTTTTTTTTTTTTGTTTTTGGAAATTTTCTTTATCAAGCTGAGGAACCTCCCCTCAATTCCTAGTTTGCTGAAAGTTTTTATCATGAATAGATGCTGTATTTTGTTAAGTGATTTTTTTCTGTATCTGTTGATATGATCATATGATTATTGTTCTTTATCCTATTGATGTGATAGATTACCTTATTTGACCTTCAGATGTTTAATTAGCCTTGCATACCTGGATAAATCCTATCTGCTTAATCATTAGATTAAAACATTTTCAACTTAAAATTCTCTCTAGTAACTGAATATTTTTTCCTTGATTCATGTATTTCCTTTGCTATTTACTATTTAGATAGTATTTATTTTGTAAAAAGAGATCATAGGCCAGTAGATTTTAAAAGGAAAATGCACTGTATTTTGTTTAAAAACATTAAACTTGAACGTGCTCTCTTATTTGACAGTTGTATAATTTTGTATATGTGCTACTGAAGTGAGCATGACAATGGTATAATTTTGAATCTATAGATTTCTTTTGTAACCAGAAAGGCTTAGGAGAGAATGGGAAACAAATTTCTAGATGAAGCCATCTATAGTAGTTTATTATGAAAGCTCAATATTCTTTCTTTTACAGCCTTATTAAGATGTAGTTCATATACCATAAAATCCACTCACTTAAAGTATGATCTTCACTGGTTTTTAGTGTAATTCACGGAGTTGTCCAGTCATCACCACAAACTTAGAACCATTTTATTCCCGCAAAAGGAAATCCTATACTTATTAGTAGTCACTCCTTATTTCCCCTCAGACCTTCAGCTCTAGGTAAGCAATGTATACTTTCTATCTCTATAGATTTTTCTTCTGGAGTTATAAATGGATGATACAATATATTTTTTAAAAATATGCTTCTTTAAGCCTGAGTGAGAGCATGATTTCATATTGTAGTGTGTATCAGCACTTAATTTCTTTTTTTGTTAAATTATATTCCACTCTATGGATATACCACATTTTACTTATCCACTTGTCAGTTGATAGAAGTTGGGGTTGTTATTACTTTTTAGCTATGGCTAATAATACTTCTTTGAACATCTCTGTACATGTTTTTGTGTAGAGGTTTGTTTTTATTGCTCTTGGGTATATATCTAGGAGTGGATTTGCCAGCTCTACAGTTACTCTACATTTAAATTTTTAAGGAATAGCCAGACTGTTTTACAAAGTGGCCACACCATTTTACATTTCCACCGGCAGTGTATGAGGATTTTAATTTCTCCATATGCTTGCCAACACTTGTTATTGTCAAACATTTTGATTACAGTGACCCTAGTGTGTATGAAGTGGTATCTCATTATTGTTTTTGATTTGTATTGTTATAGTTGCTGTTCATATTAAGCATCTTTTCAAGTGATTGTTGGCCATTTATATAACTCTCTTGGAGAAATGTCTATTAGGATCCTTTGCCAATTATTTAATTTGATTTATGTCTGTTTATTATGGAGTTATGAGGTCTTTATATATTCTAGGTGTAAGTCCTTTGTTAATTATATGAGTTGCAAATATTTCTCCCATTTTGTGTGTTATTTTTCACTTACTTTACAGTGTCCTCTGAAGCTAATTTAAATTTAAAATTTTAAATTTTAAAGCTAATTTAATTTAAAAATTGGTGATGTCCAATTTGTTATATTTTGTCACTTATGCTTTTGGTGTCATATCTACGAATCTGTTGCCTAACCCAGTGCCAGGAATATTTAATTCTGTATTTTCTTCTATGAGTTTTATACTTTTAGTTCTTAAATTTAGGCCTTTTATCCATTCTGAGTTAATATTTGTCTATATTGTGAGAGAGGAGTTCTTTTTTCTTTTTTCATGTAGATATCCACTTGTCCTAGAAACATTTGTTGGAAAGAGTACTTTTTCCTTTATTTGTATTTACAATTCTTTGAATTGACTATTATGGTTTCTTGAATTTCTACATGAATTTTAAGATCAGCCTGTCAATTTCAAAACAAAACAAAACTCCACCTGGGACTTTTATGGGGAATGAATTGAATTTATAGATCAAATTGTAGAGTATGGCCATCTTAACAGTATTTCCTTTTCCAATCCATGAAAATGGGCTATCCTTCCAGTCATTTAGACCATCTTTAATTTCTTTCCTTAATATTTTTTTGTTTTTATAGTACAGTTTTTATACTTGCTTTGCTAAATTTATTCTAAAATATTTTATTCTTTTTGATACTATTGTCAGTTGATTTTTAAATTATTTTTATCTTAGGATTTTGCATTGGGAGGTATACAAGTTGGTGGGTATAGATGTTCAACTGATATTTGTATATTGTTCTCTTATCCCATAGACTTGCCAAACCCATTTATTATTTCTAGTAATTTTTTGTGGGTTCATTAAAATTTCTATATATAAGATAATATCATCTGCAAATAGAATTTTACTTCTTCCTTTCTAGTCTGGATGCCTTTTATTTCATTTCCTTGCTTCTTTCCCTTTCTATAACCTGTAGTACAATGTTGAATAGAATTGACAAGAACAGACATCTGTGTCTTGTTTCTGGTCTTCGGGGAAAACATTTAGTTTTTCACCATTAAGTATCATGTCAGCTGCTCTTTTTTTTTTTTTAAATAGATGTCTTTTATATTAGATTTCTATGGCTGCTATAACAAGTTACCACATACTGTGTAGCTTAAAACAATAGAAATTTATTCTCTCACAGATCTGGAGGCCAGAAGTCTAAAATCAAATTGTGAACAGGGCCATGTCACCTCCAGAGGTGCTAAGGAAATTCCTTAGCAGGCCTTTGGGGCCTGTCAGTATTCCTGGAGTTGTGGATGAACTGTTCTGTTGTCTACCTCCACATTATATTACCCGATCCTCCTTTCTGTGTGTGTCTTTTATAAGGACACTTGTCATTGGAGTAAGGTTAGCTGCATAGTTCAGAATGATCTCATCTCATGATCCTGACTTAATTACATTTGCAAAGACACTTCCTCCAAATAAGTTAACATTCACAGGTTCTAGGGATTAAAACATGCATTTATCTTTTGGGTTGGAGTGCCATTCAGCCTTTATCAGGAAGTTCCTTTCTGTTCCTATTTTTTTGAATGTTGTTATCATGAAGGGGTATTAGATTTTGTCAAAAACTTCTATATCTATTGAGATTATTTTTTTCTTTATTAATATGGTATGTAACATTAATTTTCAGATGTTAAGCCAATTATGAATTCTTGGGATAAATCCACTTGGTCAGGGTGTATAATCCTTTGTGTATATTACTGGTTTTGATTTGCTAGTATTTTGTGCAAGATTTTTGTGTCTTTCTTCTAAAAGAACAGTAGTCTGTAATTTTCTTGTGATTTGTTGGTATCAGTATCAGACTCATACTTTCTCATACAATGAGGTGAATACTATACCATCCCATTTTATATTTTTGAAGAGTTTGTGAAGAACTTACATTACTCTTCTTTAAATATTTGTTAGAATTAACCAGTGAAGTCATCTGGACTTCTTCTTCTTTTTTTTTTTTCCTTTTTTAAAGGAAATTTTTAAATTCTTAATTCACTCTCTTTATTTGTTATATGTCTATTCAGATTTTCTATTTCTTGTCTCAATTTTGGTAGTTTCTATCTTTTGAGGACTTTGTTTATTTTATATTGTTTGTATACAGTTTAGTATTATGTTATAATTTGACTTATTTCTGTTAGGTTGGTAGTCATATGCTTTCTTTCATTCTTGATTTTATTTTATTTTTAAAAAGATTTCATTTATTTATTTCAGATAGAGAAAGCAAGAGTGAGTGAGTATGAGCTGGGGGGAGGGGCAGAGGGAGAGGGTAAAGTGGACTCCCTGATGAGCAGAGAGTCTGACCTGGGCTCAATTCCAGGATCCAAGATCATGACCTGAGCCA
Source organism: Mellivora capensis (assembly GCA_004024625.1). Lineage (NCBI taxonomy): Eukaryota > Metazoa > Chordata > Mammalia > Carnivora > Mustelidae > Mellivora > Mellivora capensis. The sequence goes on along the minus strand of PISX010018056.1, from coordinate 17,523 downwards.
AAGGCAGATGCTTAGCCAACTAAACCACCCAGGTGCCCTCATTCTTGATTTTAATAATTTGAGTTTTCTGTCTCCTTTTATTCTCGTTCAATATACCTAAGAGTTTGTCAATTTTTTTTTTTTTGTCTTTTAAAAGAAAGAACTTTTGGCTTCATTGATTCTATTGTTTTTCATCTATTTTATATTTTTCCTGTTCTAATTTATTATTTTAAAATTTATTATTTTAATAATTATTTAATTTTAATTTAATTTTATTTTATTATTTTAATAATTATTATTTATAATTTATTATTTTAAAATTCTTTTTGGTGTAGGCTTTGTTTGCCCTTTTGTCCAGTCTCTTATGGTTGAAGTTTAAGTTATGGTATGGAATTCTCATTTTTTCTTTAAATACGTATTTCTGCAAATATAGATTTCCCTCTAAAGTATTGCTTTTGGTGTATTCCATGTTTGTCTTTGTTTTCATTTTCATTCATCTCGAAGTATTTTTTAAAATGGTTTTGATTTTTTTTCTTTGACCCATTTGTTATTTTAGAGTTTTTGTTTCATTTCCACATATTTGTGGTTTTCCCAAATAACTTTTTTTGTTTTAATTATTTTAATTTCAGTGTAGTTAACATTCAGTGTTATATTAGTTTCAGGTGTACAGTATAGTGATTCAGCAATTTCATACACCATCTAGTGCTCATCACTACAAGTGCACTCCTTCATTCCCATCATCTATTTAATCCATCCCTTCACATCCTCCCCTGTGGTAACCAGCACTTTGTTCTCTATAGTTAAGGGTATGTTTCTTGGTTTGTCTCTTTCTCTCTCCCTCTTTTTCCTTTGCTTGTTTTGTTTCTTAAATTCCACGTATGAGTGGAATCATATGGTATTTGTCTTTCTCTGACTGACATTTCATTTAGCACTATACTCTGTAGCTCTATGTCATTGCAAATGACAAGATTTTATTCTTTTTTATGGCTGAATAATAGTCATATATATATATATATATATATCACATCCTTATCTATTCATCCATTAATAGACACTGGGCGGCTTGCATAATTTGGCTATTGTATCCTAAACGATTTCTGTTATTTGTTTTTAATATAATTCCATCGTGGTCAGAGAGCATACTTTGTATGATTATAACACTTTTGAATTTATTTAGGCTTATTTTATGACCTAGCATTTGGTCAGTCCTAGAGAAATGTTACATGTATGCTTGTAAAGAATGTGTATATTGGTGGTGTTGGCTACAGTGTTCTCCATATGTTTGTAAGGGCTAGTTGGTTTATGGCATTATTCAGGCATTCTGTTTCCGTGTTTATCATAGAGTTCATTCCATTTTTGAAAGTGAATTTTGAAGTTCGCTACTGTTACTGATTTATCTGTTTCTCTTTTCTGCACATTTTGCCTCATTTTGGGGGGATTCTGTTGTAACGTCATATATACATTTATAATTGCTGTATCTTCTTGATGGACTGATCCTTTTATCACTGTGAAATATTACTGTTGAAGTCTTGGAACTTTTTTAAAATGTCTATTCTGTTTGATGTTATTATACTATATATTACTCCATTATACTATATATTACTCCAGCTTTCTTATGTTTATTGTCTGCATAGTATCTTTTTAAAATCCCTTTTCTTAATATATTTGTACCCCTCAATCTAAAATATGTCTCCTAGAGAGAGCACATAGTTGGTACCAGTTTTTTTTTAATCCTGTCTCACTCACAGTCTCTGCCTTTTATTTGTATATTTAATAACTTTAATTTAATGTTATTTTTTTTAAAGATTTTTATTTATTTACTTGACAGACAGAGATCACAGGTAGGCAGAGAGGCAGGCAGAGAGAGGAAGAAGCAGGCTCCCCGCTGAGGAGAGCCCAATGCGGGACTCGATCTCAGGACCCTGAGTATCATGACGTGAGCCGAAGGCAGAGGCCTTAACTCACTGAGCCAACCAGACGCCCCAATTTAATGTTATTTTTGATATAGTTGAATTTGTCTGTCATTTTGCTTTTTTAAATCTCATTTATTATTGTAGATAATGCTTCTTGTTATTCTTTTTTATTGCTCTTTTTGTATTAAGTAAATATTTTCCACTGTAACAGTTTAATGCTTTTTTTTTTTTAATACAGTCATTTTAGTTACTTCTTTACTGTTGGTTCTCGGGCTTATTATATATATCTTAACTTACCAGAATATACTTCCAACTTACCCTAACTTAATTCCAGTGAAATATAAAAATGTTGCTCTTATAGATCTCTATTCCCTTTTTCATCTTTTTTTGCACTATTATAAATATATGTAATATCTATATTTGTTGTAAGCTCAAAAATATATTGTTACTATGCTAACTTTATGCAACTTTTGCCTCTCAAAGAGAGTAGAAAGAAGAGGAAATATCAATTTGTTTTGGATTTTTATGTGCTGCTTTTTCATTTGTTCCTGTTGATTTGCATTATTATTTGGCATCTTCAACAGAATTTTGCTTTCATCTGTCACTTTGTGTGTTATTGTCAAATATATTGTATTTTTTTATGGTACAGATCAACAATACATGTGTTGTTTTGTAATAATTATTTATCAAATTTATTAGGAAAAGAAAGGAGAAGAAATATGCATTTATACTTTGTTTTATAATTACATAATTGCCTTTTCTAGAACTCTGGATTGAAATGACTGGTCTAAGACTGGAAAACTTCAGTATCTTATAAAGCAGATATTCTACCAATAAATTTATAATTTTTATTCATCTTGTAATGTGTTTATCTTGGTTATTTTTTTTCCAGCTTTCTTGAACTTTAATTGACAGATAAGAATTGTGTATATTTAAGGTATATATGTGATGTTTTGATACACATACACAGTGGGAAATGATTACCATAGTCAAACTAGTTAACCTATTCATTATCTTACATAGTTACCCCCCCCCTTTCTTTTGCTGTGGATGGTGAGAATACTTATGATGCTCTGTCAGCAAATTTAAAGTATACAAGGCAGCCTAATAACTAACCCTAACTGTAGTAACCATGCTGTACATTAGATTTCCAGAGCTTATGTATCTTGCATAATTGAAACTGTGTGTGCTTTGACCTATGCCTCTCCTTTTCCCCCATTCTCAGGCCTTGCAAACCACCATTTTACTCTCTGCTTTTTGAGTTTGACTCTCTTAGATTCCACATATAAGTGAGATTATGTAATATTTGTCTTTCTGTGCCTGGCTTATTTCACTTAGCCTAATATTGTCCAGATTCATCTATGTTGTTGTAAATGGCAGGATTTCTTCCTTTTAAAAAGCTGAATAATACTACACATACTTATATTTATATTGCATTTTCTTTATTCATTCATTTGTTGATGGACACTTACGTTGTTTCCGTATCTTGGCTACTATGAATAATACTTCATGAGAGTGAAGAGATATTTTTAAGATACTGATTTCATTTCCTTTGGACATATACCCAGAAGTGGGCTTGCTGAATAGTATGATAGCTCTTGGTAGTTCTATTTTTAATTTTTTGAGTAGGGTCTATAATGTTTTCCAAATTGATTGTACCAATTTACTTTCTCACCAACAGTGTACAAAGTTTCCTTTTACTCCACATCCTCATCAACACTTGTTATTTCTTATCTTTTCAATTATAGCCATTCTAATAGGTATGAGGTGATATCTCATTTTGTTTTTATTTGCATTCCCTGATGATTAGGGATGTTAAGCGCTTTTTCATTTACCTGATGACAATCTATATGTCTTCTTTGGAAAAGTATTTGTTCACAGCATCTGTGAATTGTTTAATTGGATTGTTCTTTTTTATTGATTTTTTGAGTTTTTTAAAATATTTTGGATATTATATTCTCCATTCTGCAAAGCTAGGTCCAGTGCTGAGGGCCTTCCATTTTTTTCACTTGGGCAGTGCCTGAAGTGTTCAGGGTTATGCATTTTCTACCAGTGCAACAGAGTTGACCCAGCTGTCTGTGTATGCTCATGAGCCATCTGCAGAAGCTAAAGTGTGCTACATGAGGAGGGTTTTATGGGTTGCTGGGGGCATATTTGTGCTATTTGGGGTAAGTTTGCAGGTGATGTATCCTATGAAGTTCATGGGTGGGCCTCTTGCAAGAGTTCATGAAGTGGTTAGTAGAAATGTTGAGTCTTTGTTGAGTTCTGTGCCCCAGTTCCTAGGAGCACCCTTTTTCTTACTCTGTCAATCTTCTTAACTTTCTGGATGGGATAAGAAAGAAGTGGTCCTCTTGGGCATAATCCTTCTTGGCTGTGGAAGCCAGATACATACTATATTCTCACTTCCCGCATGGGAGTAATTGTAGGTTGAAGGGGTTTCTCTTGGGAGTGAGCAGTGTTGTCTTGGGGAGAGGTGATGTGGTAATGTTCTTCCTACCCTCCTTGACACTCTTCTTGGAATTTTTGCTCCAAGTGGTCCTGGGACTTCTGGGCTCCCATAAAGATACTCTTATCTCTCCATAGTTGATAAAATCTGTTTCTATGGGAGGACGAGGTCAGAAAACTCTTATTCCGTCATCATATGTCTCTCCCTGTATTTTGATTTTTTTTTCATTCAGCACTTTGCATATGTTATTTCACTGCATTTTGACCTTTATTATTTCTAGTGTAAAGTCAGCTATTTGTCCTATTGGTGTTCTCTTGTATGCCAAAAAATCCTCTTCCTTGCTGCTTTTAATTTTTCTCTTTCGTCTTCAACGTTTTTACTATTTTATGTCTGAGTGTGGTTCTTTCTGTGTTTTTTCCTCCTTGTAGTTCATTGAGCTACTTGAATGTGTATATTATTGTTTTTCATCACATTTAAGAAGTTGTCATACATTATTTCTTGAAAGTTTTTTACCACTTTACCCTCTGCACTTTATTCTCAGTAAATGTGTTGTTGCTGTTAATGGTGTTCTACATTTCTTACGGGCTTTGTTCATTTTCTTTTCTTATTCTTCAGATAGCAGAATCTCTATTTTTCTGTCTTCTACGTCATTGATTTTTTTCTTCTTGCTGAAATGTACTATTAGATTTCTGTCATAAATGTAAAAATTTCAATTCTTATACTTTTGAATTCTAGATTTTCTTTTTTGGGGGGTAATTTCTGTATCTTTTGTTTTATATTTGATATGACATTGTTTTATTTTCCTTTACTTCTTTAAACCTGTTTTCTTTAAGACTGAACATATATAATAGCTACTTTGAAGTTTTTTTTGCTTCATCTGACATCTGAGTTCTCTCAAAGGCAATTCTGTTGCTGCTTTTTTCCCTGTGTATAGGTTACTCTTTCCTATTTCATTGCATGCCATTATTTCCCCTGAGCACTGAACATTTTAGATAACATATTGTAGCAACTCTGGATCCTGGTTTTTCCTCCTTTTCTGGAACTGTTGTAATTTTACTTATGTAGTGACTTTGCTGAACTGTTTTAGTGAAGTCATTTTCTTCCTCCAGTGGATCCTCTGATGTTGCTCCTTAGAGGAAGCAGCTTGAGGATGTGCGAAATCCTCCCTGGATGACAGTAGTGTTAGCGGGCTCTCTGACTTTTCCCTTTGACTTCTGTGGTAAGCTATCTGACTGCGTTACAACCACATGCTAGCCACCACTAGTTGCTGACTGTGGGTGAATTATTCTCAGCAGTACTCTGGGGATGTAAATTGCTCCTTAGTCTGAATTCAATTTTAGCCCTTTTTCAGGCGTAGTCTTTGAGACCAGTCTTAGAGATTCTGACTCTAGTATGGCTCTTACGAGCTTTGAGCTTTCGAGTCCTCATAGTGGTGTTCCCTCCCACCCTGCTTTTCTCTGGTGAACTCCTCTCTATTCTGTGTTTTAGCTGATTGCTCTCAGGGAGTTGCCAACTGTCTCTTAATTGCTTACAGTGGAAACCTCCATTGTTTTTGAGAGTGCCCTTAGAGCTTTAAGTTTCCCACCTTTTGTTACAAATAAACTCAGTTCCCTTGGGACATCTGTGGTGCTCTCTTTTTCTTAGCCTGCGCCTCCCTGGTGTGGGATGGGGTGAGACTCTATGCCACTACTTTGGAATTGTAGGTGGGGTTAGTAGTCTGTTCCTCCGGGAGTGATTCCACTGTGTTCTGTGCAGGAAGTAGATGGGGGACAGTGGCCTTTGCTCTTCTCAGCTTGCATAGAACTTCTGCCTATGACTGATAAAGATTTGTTGGTCCTCTTAGCCTGCTAGGCCTGAGTGTATAGCTTACAGCATATGAATGGGGACTAGGCATGGATGAACATTCAGACCTCTCATGTATTTCTGGAGTAGAGATTTTGTTACCCAGACCTGGGGGCCATGAGAAGTACTGGCTGTCTGCTGTTCCTGGTTAGATATCAGTGCCCTGGACTAGGAGGTGAGGAATGAAGGAGCTGTCTGTTCTCAGCTTTACCCACCTGGAGTTGAACTTTCTCCTTGCTGAACTAGTTGTGTGTGTGTGGTGGAGGAGGGTGCTGATATGGGGAAGGTTGGGAGTAGATAGTGGGTTAAGTATCATGGACTCCTGCTGTTCTTACTGAAATTTCGTAGACATTCTTGAGTAAATATTTGTTGTTGCTCTTACTAAGTTTTTCTGAGAAATTAAATGCTGTTTTTTGTAATTTTTACCAATTATAGTCCTCTCCCTATAGAGTTTGTGGGACTCCTTATCTTGCTGTTATAGAAGTCAGCTCCATATTCTTTAATAAGCATTAATTGCTATAGGTTTTTGAGGTATATACTATACATACCTTACTCATTATACTGTATGTATTGGGTTTACATTCTGACTCTTTTTTAGTATCACTGCTTTATTTAGAATACTTATGAAATATTGATTCATATTGAGTCATACAGTTTATTAGATTTCAGTACATTAAGGTGAAATATAATTATGAGCATATATTTATAGTACTTTCAGTTAAACTTCAATTAATTAAAAATGTTTATATTAATTTGATGTTTCTTAAAAATGCATTGTGATTTTACACAATATGGATCTATCTCAAAAATAATCTTGAGCAAAATAATGTGTATACAAATGGATACAAGCTATATGATTCTATTTTATAAAGTACAGCGACAATACAAATAGAACGAACAATCCTAAGATTGGTATGGAACCACAAAAGAATCAAAACAGTGGTAATCTTTTAAAAACATATCTCAGTACTCTTTACACAGTTATGTTCATCTTGTGAAATTTCATTGAATTTTAGACATGTGCATTTTTATGTATGTTATATTTAAATAAAAACTTAAATAGTGTATTATGGGATCCATGTGAATTATTAGTTTTAACTGAATACAGTTCAGAGTAAATTTATTATATTAAACTTTCTATTTACTTTTGTATTTAAAACTGATGGTACTTTGGTCCTCTAGTTTTAAGGACACTTGTTTCCTACTTTTATAAATGAAATAAAAGTTCAATATATAAATTATAAAATCATGAACAATTATGTTTAATATTGTGTTTCCTCAGAACATTTTAAGAAACTTGAATCTCAAAATATTTTAAAAATATTGAAATTTAGAGGACATTTATGAATTGTTAAAAAATAAAGCATGTTATTTTCATAATTTGAAGGAAAATTCTATATGCAAGTTAGACCCTTTATGTAATATATATAAAATCAGGGAGGTCTTTTTATCCTTTGTAATACATTTTCAAATTTTATCCTGTAGGACTATTTTGAAAGAAAGTGGGTTTGCCAGATACCTTCATTCAGCTGTTCTTATCAATGGAGCTATGCTTATTTTTGGAGGAAATACCCATAATGACACTTCCTTGAGTAACGGTGCAAAATGTTTTTCTGCCGATTTCCTGGCATATGACATAGGTATGTATCTGTTAGGATTGTACAAAGTAGGAAATACCAGAAATTTGTCATATAGAGATTCTCAAATACATTAATTGACAGCATGTGTGTATGTCATTTTAGAGATAAATTCAGTGACAGATTATGAATGGAATTCTCTCTAATATCAGCACAATAGTAGTATAGGGCCAGGAGAACAGACACTCTAGGTTTAAGCATCCTTTTTGAGTGCTTTTGTATATTGTATCCCTATGTGAGCCCTTTATCAGTCTATTGTGTTGCCATATTAGTTTTGATAACAGATAGATATGGGGCTCTGTCAAATTATGTAAATTACAAGTAGTAGGAATGCAAGCATTTTAGGGTTAGTGTGTATGAGCAAAGATGCATTTAAATTAAACACAGAGTTATAGTTCCTTTGTGTAGGAAGATGATAGAAGTAAAGAGAGGAGTATAGAGACAGTAGAGCTAAGGAAAAAAGATTTGGGGACAAAATGGAAACCCAGTACATATCTGGGAATGGAAGTAACCAAATAAGAATATTTTTCAGAGAGCCAGAAGTATAGTACATTTATATATTTTTCTTAATTTTAATTATGCTATTATAGTCCTTTAATTTCTAAACATTAAATGAATATATTTTTTGAAATACTAAATTTAGCTACCCAGTGGACCAGTATAGTGAAAATATTTCTTCTCTTTGTGTCATTTTATAGATGAAGACTACTTGATATTTAAGATATATTTAACCTGAGGGTTTTGAAGGGGCGGGGGGTGGGAGGTTGGGGGAGCCAGGTGGTGGGTATTATGGAGGGCACGCATTGCATGGAGCACTGGGTGTGGTGCAAAAACTATGAATTCTGTTATGCCGAAAAGAAATAAAAAAAAATATATATATTTAACAGTAGTTCAGAGCAGTTTTAATTGATGGTGTAAAGTAATATGCCAACTTTAAGCTATTATGAAACTTCCTGATAAATTAAAATAAAAAATAAACTAAAGAATAACATTTAAGAGATATAGTTTTGCTCTTAAACATCATAAAGGCACATAGTCTACTTTGAAAAATTATTTCAAGTGGTGGCGTATAAAAAATTATACCTATTAGTAAGGACTTTGATTTTTATACTGTTATACATATGGAAGGAAATTCCTAGTGGTAAAATTAAGCATACTTTTTGACTCTAAACTGTGAGTATCTGTCTGTGATAAATCATTATAAAGAATCCACTGCCTTTAGGATTTTTAGATACTAAATAATTAAATCTTTACCTTTTTGGACTAATAATTTGAAATGATAATTCATTATCAAAATTGGATTGTCTTGGTTTATAAATTAATGCTGAGATCCTGAAAAATGGATTAAATGATGTTCTGAATCTAGGCTCCTTTTTATGATCTGTCATTGCCAGGCTGGGGCTGCCAACATAATTTTTTGGCTGTGATGAGACAGTAAGCTTATTCCTCTGGAGGTAGATGAAGGGATTTTGTTTCATTTCGTTTTGTTTTTCTTTGATGAATAAAAACTTAGAAAAGTGTAGAATTTGTTATTATTGTTAAGAACCTATGAAGTGAGATTTTGGACTTTTTCAGAAGATTCTTCAAGGAGTTATCACCTACTTTGTATACTTTAATGAAAGAGTTAATGTTGAGGTATTTTTTAGCTAACATATTGGGAAATTAATTTTATTCCTTCCATATTGTTCAAGATTATTATATCTTAGGGTTTATGTATCAAAAAAGCTTATCCATGTGAAAAATAATAGAGGTATTAGTTTGAGAGAGATCAGATTATCATTACTCTAATTACTATTTGTTAAGTGTTTCTAAGGATTAGATAGTATGCTAAGGACTTTATATACAATATCTTAACGGCTCTAATAATTTTGTAACAAGGTGTTAATAAACTCATTTCTGGAATATTAAGCCCAAAACCATGCAGGTGGTAAGTGGTGCATCTAGCTTTTGTAACTCCTAAAACTTGCGTAGTCTTTCTACTTGAGTACCTCATGCTCTGTTTGGTTGAATCCATTTTATGTTCTAATTTTGTAAGAGATTATCAGACACTTAGGTTTAATAATGTTTTTTAATGCTGTGGAAGGATAGAAGCAAATACCAGTTTCGTTTTTCAAGCAAATTGTTCAGATGGGAGAAAGAATAACATTTTAAGCAGTTTTTACACTTAAACATAACATTAACAATTAACAACAAAATATTAACAATATTAACAAAACCTAAAACAACCATATAATAGGATAAAAGTGTTCTGTTTTATCTCATTTGATTATTTTTGTGCAGTTCCCAATAAAGCTGTCCCCCCAAATCTGTTTTTATTCTCTTGAATTTGTGGCATCAAATGTTGGAATATTTTCCTGGGAAAAGTATTTTTTGTATTTCAGTAAATGTTTTCCAAAATAGTTGTTTTCCTTATGGAGTATATTTTATGGGAATAAAATACAACCATTGCATAATGAACCAACTGGAAAATAGATCTGTTTTGAAAAAAAGGTCATCTTGCTAATTTTTCTCTTTAGTACATTACCCTTGGACTTTTATGGCATATTTAACTGGAGTACACCTGAGGAGTTAGCTGATTGTATTGTGTTTTATGATGTTTAAATAAATAGGAATATTTGTGCCAATACATTGCTCTAAAAAGTACTATTTCAACCTTAATTGCCATAGTAAATTTTACATAGTGAATATTGTTAATCTTTGAGGACATAACCTTGACTTCACAGTTCTCATTGTTACACTATAGATGATAGATGTGGAAGGCACATGGCAGTGATTTTTTAACATGGCTGTACCTTGGCATTCCCCTTGAAGATTGTAGGGAAATACGTAGATCTGTATAAACTGATTCTCTTAGATTAGGCACTGGGCATCTGTATTTTAAAAAAGTAACTCAAGTGCTATTGGTAATAGACCCAGGGCTGGTGAATGAGACTGAATCAACTCTAATATTGAATGATACATTACTTAATGTTCTTGTTTATAAATCTAGCTTGAAATCAGATAACTTTGTTATTTTTTTGTTATTGTTAGTGGTAGTATTACTGCTTTCAGAAAGCCACCACGACACCTTATTCAAGATGAAAATGATCTTGGTGGTAAAGATAACCTTTGACTAAAGATGTAATGGAAAAACATGCCTCATGTTCATCTCCTGTTATTAGACATTTATACTCTGAAATTATATGGCTGTGTGAAGTATGCATTGTCATAAAATTTAGTTTTCTAGGGTTAGAAGGAAAAAAGGTATCAGGTTGTTAGTTTTTTTTCACATCTCTAAAGTGTCTCTAAGTAGTTTGAGGATTTCAGCATTTACAAATGAGAGATTGTCCTGAATTGAAACAGACATTAATAATGAACTGAATTTTGAGACATTATTTTAGAATCATCAAATGAAGAGCTATTACAACAATGTTTGATAGGCCTAACATAGAATTATGACCCTTTAAATACAAATGGTAGTCATTATTTTCCAGTAAGAAAATTTGCCCAGTGGTTAAGAGGATGTATAGAATTCTGAACAAGATGGACAACTCAGAGATACAAGGGTCATATATTTTTTTCTTCAAAAAGATAGTAGAAACACCAAAGTGTGATTTCCTGAATTAGATTAGAGTAGGATTTGTATTAGAAATATATCTTGCACAAAGCAGATATATTGAAACTGAAGCGGAAACTTCAAATCAGATCAAAATGATAAGAGTTCTAAAAATTTTTTTATTTCTAGGCGCCTGGATGGCTCAGTGGGTTAAGCCTCTGCCTTCGGCTCAAGTCATGATCTCTGGGTCCTGGGATCAAGCCCCGCATCGGGCTCTCTGCTCGGCAGGGAGCCTGCTTCCTCCTCTCTCTCTCTCTCTCTCTGCCTGCCTCTCTGACTACTTGTGATCTCTCTCTGTCAAATAAATAAATAAATAAAAATTTAAAATTTTTTTTTCAAGATTTACTTATTCATTTGAGAGAAAGAGAGAGAGCACTCAGGAGGAGGACCAGAGGGAAGAGAATCTTGAGCAGATCCCCCATCTCCAAGTGCAGAGCCCTACAGGAGGCTTAACCCAGGACTCTGAGATCATGACCTGAGCCACAATCAAGAGTTGGACACTTAACTGAGCCAGTGAGGCACCCCTATTTTATTTTTTTTTTAAATGAGCTCTACATTCAATCTGGAGTTTGAACTCAGAACCCTGAGATCAAGAGTTGTGTGCTCTACGAAGTGAGCAAGCCAGGTGCTCTAATAATAAGAGTTTTTAAACTAAATTTCTTGAACATGACAGTTTTACTTATGACATTAATTTCTTGGTAGGTGATTATTTGAAAACAAATTCAGTAAAGAGAACTTAAAAGTAATTTCATATTTTCAGAAGCAGTGTTATTTTAATTGGCAATGTGTAGTAATATATACAGTTAACCACACAGTTAAAACAGTGAAGTTGTAGTTCACCATACCATTAAAAATCACTTGACTAGTTTATGAAGCTTAGCACGCATGTTTTTGTACACTCCTGTAGAATGTGTGTGTGTATGTACAATGGATACAATTTTATAAGATGTATAATTTCATTAAAAATCATATTTAAATTAAAACATCTAATTATTTAATTTTTTGAACACACCAGCAAAATTATAAAAATCCCAACTACTTGCTCTTTATAATTATTTTCATTTTCTGGAGGTAAATTTTTAGTTCCTTTGTTAATTAATATTTCTCTATACCCTTTGTTAAGTTGTTAGGGTTCTTCTTTGGTGAAATCAGCACCCCTTGCCTGGTCACCTGAAAGAACCTGTTTGTTTCTCTTTGTCATCAGAAAAACTCTTAAAATTATTCACACATAATTTTCACTGCATTTAGCCAACTACTGTTTTTAGCTTTATTGTATTTTTTGCTCAAGGGGTCCTTTCTATAATACACTGTTATATAGAAGAAATAGTATCTTCTTCTTTTTTAAAAGGAGGCCAATAATTAAAGGAAAAAGTGACCTTTCATTTTGAGAAAAGAGAGAACTAGTATTTGTCAAGTGTTTCCTGTGGTGCTTGGCACTTAACACGTGCTTTATGATATAATGCTTCATAACCTCTAATAACACCTATGTAGTATATATGGTTATATTATTTATAGGGGAAGAAACTGATTTAGCATGGTTAAACCCAAAGTCACATAGGTCATAAGATGGTCTATTTAGAATTTGAACCCAAGCCTAAATTCAAATTTCTTTTGATTCTACCACTATGCTATGATAATGATTTTTTCTCTGATTTAACAGGAAAATATTTGGATGATCTTTAATTGGGGAAAGGGCATATAATATTTGCTAATGTGGCAAGTCACTCAAGAAAATTAGTTTTATTAGTAGATTTAGAGTTAATCAGTTATTTAAGGTATATTTGAATTATATTGTACCTCCCCTCTCCCACAAGTTAATCAGAAAATACTGATCTCACGATGGAAAATTAAGGAAAAAGAAAAATGAACAATAAATCTCTTTCTCTTAACAGATCTACTAGCATTTTGAGAGATTGTTTTGAATGCAAAAATTGCTGAATACAGATTCTTGTAATAAAATATAAAACTGAAAGAAAAGTTTTCATATGTCTTAACAAAACCCCAGGGGAAGAAGGCAGGGGGAGCAGTCATGGATATAGAATAAAAAATTTAAAATAAATTATTAGCAAATAGAACTTGACAGTGTTTCAAAAGTATAATAAACTCTGACCAAGTAGGAGTTATTCTAGGATCTCATGTATGATTCATCATCAAGGAACCTATAAATATTTTTACATCAAGACTGTACAGAAGCCAACAGGAAATATCAATGTATGTTAAAACTATAAAATCATTTCAATTAAGATTGAGAGTCGAATAGTGATACACATTTTTCCTGGCAGAGAGTAAGAAACTAAATAAATATAAATATTCATTGAGTGAATCACAGGGGACAGAATCCTGAGTGGAGCTGTGGTGAGATAACCTAGGAAGAGTGTGCACCGTTTGCACATTAGGAGACTTGGCCTAGTGGACAAAAAACCCAGTGAAGCACCGTCACTTAAGGGACAGGTTGAAAAACATTTTGGCAACATCCATAAGTTGGGTTTTCTATTACAAAATATACAAATCAATAATAGAAGTTTTTCTTTATATCCATCTAGTTTTGAGTCTTATATATAAAATATGTATATTGTTTTTAGTAATATGAATACTGACTGACTTTTGAACTGGCATTTCAAGTGGGTTATTAAAAGGATCTTTAAAATATGTCCTTAAAGTAGTATAGATACATATTTTTGTGAAAAATATGAATATTTTTAGAAAAATTAACCAATGGCTATGCATTTTCCACCTGCACTATTTTTTGCATCATTAATAAAATAAACCAGTCTCTAATTTCAGCATAAGTTCTTAATGTAATTGTATGGCCCTTCATAAAGAGAGAATTTGAGTTTGAGAGAATGCTACCTCTAATTTCTTGATTTTTTTTTAAAGATTTTATTTATTTATTTGACAGACAGAGATCACAAGTAGGCAGAGAGACAGGCAGAGAGAGGAGGAAGCAGGCTCCTCGCTGAGCGGAGAGCCCCACGTGGGGCTTGATCCCAGGACCCTGAGATCATGACCTGAGCCAAAGGCAGAGGCTTTAACCCACTGAGCCACCCAGGTGCCCCTAATTTCTTGATCTTATGTGTATTGAATAAAATTTGTAAATTAATATTTAGTACCTTGCAGTATAAGTGTTTATTTTTTTAAGATTTTATTTATTTATTTGACAGATAGAGATCACAAGTAGGCAGAGAGGCAGGCACAGAGAGGAGGAATCAGGCTCCCTGCTGAGCAGAGAGCCCGATGGGTGGCTCGATCCCAGGACCCTGAGATCATGACCTGAGCTGAAGGCAGAGGCTTTAACCCACTGAGCCACCCAGGCGCCCCTATGTGTTTTTTAAAATCTGTATTTCAGGGACGCCTGGGTGGCTCAGTTGGTTAAGCCGCTGCCTTCGGCTCAGGTCATGATCCCAGCGTCCTGGGATCGAGTCCCACTTCAGGTTCCTTGCTCGGCGGGGAGCCTGCTTTTCCCTCTGCCTCTGCCTCTGCCTGCCACTCTGTCTGCCTGTGCTCGCTCTCTCTCTCCCTCTCTCTCTGACAAATAAATAAATTAAAAAAAATTTAAAAACTGTATTTCAGAGAGTATATTTTAGTTTGGTCGTTAATCCTGTGTGGTTTTTCTGTTGTCATGGAATGGTGTTTTTGTCAGTTTTCATGGCGTTAGTAGGCTGTGGGGTTTTGCTCTCATTTGTGTAGCCTTGAAATGTTTGTTAGGTGATAATGACTGAGTGCTCTGGAAATACATTGTCTTCTTGGCAAGAAATACAATTATAGATTGTAATTAGATTAATAATAAACAGACTTTCAACGTAATAATGGGAATAGACTATATGTAAACAAATTATATTAGTTTAATATTGAGCTTTAAGGCATTTGATAACTTCTACGTGTTATAGGAAAACCAGTCTGTGTTTTATAATGAATCCTGGTCAAGAATGTGAAAATCCAGCAACAGAATTTATCTAGCTCAACCTTCTATTCTGTAGCTATTGAAGAAACAGGAACGGATAAGTAGAAAGCCTGTTTGTAACAACTGCTCTTATCCTTTTCTTTTCTTATTCTGTTGAAAAATCCTGGCATGTTGGGCAAATATCAGCAAGGATCAAAAAGTGTCTATATCCCCAAAAGTTGCTTACCTCAACAAGCTTTTCATAAGCTTGCAACTTAAATTCTGTTCTTCCTAAACTCTGTGTGTGTGTGTGTGTGTGTGTGTGTGTGTGTTTATTTTATTGATTTATTTGAGAGAGAATGAGCACAGGAGTGGGGAAGGGCAGAGGGAGAAGGAGAAGCAGACTCCCCGCTGAGCGGGGAGCCCAACACGGGGCTTGATCACCAGGCCCTGGGTTCATGACCTGAGCAGAAGGCAGATGCTTAACCAGATGAGCCATCCAGGCATCCCATTTCCTAAACAGTTTTATGAATGAAAACAGTTTGCCAGCAATTCTAAGAAACTGCAGAAAGAAAGAAAGAAACTCACATTTATTGTATTGTATTAGTCAGTACAGGTTAGGTTATACTGTGGCAACAAACAATCCTGCCATAGTCTGGGTTCTCTGGAAAGCAAATTCTAAGACAGAGTTTAGTGTTTGGGGGTACTTATTGAGTCATTGGGATAAACAGCTGTGAAAAGGACATGGAAGAAGCAGGATTGGGCAGAGGAAAAATTCAAGTAGACTTTAACAGCTGCAGTCAATCCCAGGGGAACTCTGGAGTTGAAATGTTCATCAGAGTTGTCCTTTGTTAGGATGGAATAGCCAGGCCTTGATCAGTCATTGTATGAGAGTCACTCCCAGGAGTGTAGGAACTTGGGTGAGGAAGCTCTATGTGTGGAGCTAAAGCAGTCTCCATGGGGGCTGGTAGCTAAATGATGTTGCTTGACACCAGTCCTAGCAGCAGGGACAAGAGGTTCTTTCTGAAGGTGTATTTAGGCAGATCATGTCCATGTTCATCACAATTTATTCTTTGAGCTACTCAGTCTACTTCAGGCACATTTCTCAAGAGCTCCTCTAAGATTCCAGTGACCCTTTCTTCCTAGGGGAAACCTGGGTTATTGCTTTGGCTTCTGTAGCTGGTTTCAGGGCTATAACTGATATTCAGCATGTCCCCTCTTATTAATTTTTTTAAATATTCCTTACTTTCAGTTGGAACCTCTTATAATCTTTGTGACTTACCTGGTGGCATGACGCAGACCCTTACCCTTGGGTATTTGAGCCCTGGTCACTAGGTACCTCCTGCTCTGGGTATTGAAGTTGCCCATTTACCATCACTCTTGGCAAGAGGATACCAAGGGACACCCAAGGGATCACCTGTGTACCAAACATACTCCCCTCCCCTTATTTTGTAACAGTGGTCCCTACCTTCCTTTGATGGTCAGGGCCAATTATCCCTGCCAAGATGGTGACTCCTTTTTTGCCTGCTTGCTGGTACCTTGACAGAAGGAGCCTGAAGTGCCTAAGGGACACTATGGCTTATAGTTCAGAGGGACATTGCTTTGGCCTCTGCCAGAGTATTTCCCCTTTGGGGAATAAGATCTCTAATCCTGCAGAGCCCAGATTTCTGGGATAAGAAGCACAAGTTACTCAACTGTATCACTGAAAGTGAGACCACTTAGAGTGGCTTTTACTCCTTGGTTCCTGAACTTTTATATTCTTCCTACTGGGAACAGATTACCATTTAAAGTTGCTAAATTCCAAGGTGTATCCTGCATGGTGGTGTTTCATTTGTGCCTATCCAAAGGTCTGTCAGACTGTGTGTTACGGGATTCAGGGGATCCCATGGTTATGGGCTCATTCCTATAATTCCTTTGCTGTAGTGTGTCTTTTGATTACATAGGATCCTCTGCTGCTTGATCTATTACTTTGTAATTTCCGAGGCAGTCATACTGGTTAAGACTCTGTGGTTGGGAAAATCAAACTGATACTCCGAGTATGTATCTATTCTTGTCCTAATGGTCAGATTAGGGTGGAAGGGGCCCATTTGTAGTCAGCTTGCCACTAAGTGTTTATTTGGTGGCCTTGGGGAATGGTTTCATCAAGGGACCAGAGTTGATATCTTGCTGGCAGGCTGACCAATTGCCAGTAACAGTAGCTTGATCAGCTTTGTTCAGAGGAGCCCATGTTA